>CAEMYA010000826.1:0-20264 GCA_903131615.1 Diplodus sargus | reverse complement strand
CTAGGACCTGTTTGCCTTGGGAGACCCTACCAGGGGCATTAAGCCCCGGACAACATAGCTCCTATGAGAGAAAGCCATTAACTGTTTTTGTACAAACGTCACATCTGCTTCTGGAATTTACTTTATCTAGTTACTGTCTGCTAGTTCATTTTGATTGTTCCCAGCATGCACGAGGTATCCTCAGTTGATTACATTGTTTTGTTCTTTTCTTTTAAAGCATCACATCCAACAGTCAGAGCAAGAGTCCGAATGAAGAACAGAGGAGGATGAAGCAGGAGGAGCCGGCTGACTGTCTGCAGAGGAGTAAGAGCATTTTAATAGATTTCATTATGGAGTTGAAAAGGAGGCAACATGGCAGAGGTGTATGTTTCCAAACCTCTGACTATGCTCCCTGCTGAGAGTGAAGGAATAACTACATACTACTTAAATGTTCAGATTCTCTGATTTCCAGTAGAATTCAGTCACTGATTTAATTATTTTTTTGTTTGTTCAGGAACTGGTTTTGAATTGTGCCGAGTTGAACTCAAGTCCAATCTGAAGAAGAAGTTCCAGTGTGTGTTTGAGGGAATCGCTAAAGCAGGAAACCCGACACTTCTGAATCAGATCTACACAGAGCTCTACATCACAGAGGAAGGGACTGCAGAGGTCAATAAAGAACATGAGGTCAGACAGATTGAAACAGCATCCAGGAAACCAAACAGACCAGAAACAACAATCAAATGTAAGGACATCTTTAAAGCTTCACCTGCACGAGATGAACCAATCAGAAGAGTGATGACAAAGGGAGTGGCTGGCATCGGGAAAACAGTCTTAACACAGAAGTTCACTCTGGACTGGGCTGAAGACAATGCCAACCAGGACATACAGTTCACGTTTCCATTCAATTTCAGAGAGCTCAATGTGCTGAAGGAGAAAAGGTTCAGCTTGGTGGAACTTGTTCATCACTTCTTCACTGAAACCAAAGAAATCTGCAGCTTTGAAAAGTTTCAGGTTGTTTTCATCTTTGACGGTCTGGACGAGTGTCGACTTCCTCTGGACTTCCACAACACTGAGATCCTGACTGATGTCAGAGAGTCCACCTCAGTGGATGTGCTGCTGACAAACCTCATCAGGGGAAACCTGCTTCCCTCTGCTCTCCTCTGGATAACCACACGACCTGCAGCAGCCAATCAGATCCCTCCTGAGTGTGTTGACATGGTGACAGAGATCAGAGGGTTCACTGACCCACAGAAGGAGGAGTACTTCAGGAAGAGATTCAGACATGAGGAGCAGACCGGCAGAATCATCTCCCACATCAAGACATCACGAAGCCTCCACATCATGTGCCACATCCCAGTCTTCTGCTGGATCACTGCTACAGTTCTGGAGGATGTGTTGAAGACCAGAAGGAGAGGAGAGCTGCCCAAGACCCTGACACAGATGTACATCCACTTCCTGGTGGTTCAGTCCAAACTGAAAAATGTCAAGTATGATGGAGGAGCTGAGAGAGATTCACACTGGACTCCAGAGAGCAGAAAGATGATTGAGTCTCTTGGAAAACTGGCTTTTGAGCAGCTGCAGAAAGGAAACCTGATCTTCTATGAATCAGACCTGACAGAGTGTGGCATCAATATCAGAGCAGCCTCAGTGTACTCAGGAGTGTTCACACAGATCTTTAAAGAGGAGATAGGACTGTACCAGGACAAGGTGTTCTGCTTCATCCATCTGAGTGTTCAGGAGTTTCTGGCTGCTCTTCATGTCCATCTGACATTCATCAACTCTGGAGTCAATCTGCTGACAGAAGAACAAACAACATTCTGGTCTGAAACATCCGAACCAACACATTTCTATCAGAGCGCTGTGGACGAGGCCTTACAGAGTCCAAACGGACACCTGGACCTGTTTCTCCGCTTCCTCCTGGGTCTTTCACTGGAGACCAATCAGAAACATTTGCAAGGCTTGTTTACACAAGTGGGAAGTCTTTCACATACCAATCAGGAGACAGTTGAGTACATCAAGGTGCGCATCAATATGAATCTGTCTCCAGAGAGAAGCATCAATCTGTTCCACTGTCTGAATGAACTGAATGATCGTTCTCTAGTGGAGGAGATCCAACAGTCCTTGAGATCAGGACGTCTCTCCACAAACAAACTGTCTCCTGCTCAGTGGTCAGCTCTGGTTTTTATCTTACTGTCATCAGAAAAAGATCTGGATGTTTTTGACCTGAAGAAATACTCTGCTTCAGAGGAGGCTCTTCTGGCGCTGCTGCCTGTCGTCAAAGCCACTAACAAAGCTCTGTACGTTCACACAAGCCTCAAGATTAACGTTTTCTTTGAATCAAGACAATACCAAATTCTATTAATCTTTTTCCAATTGTTTTCTTCTAAATTAATGCTTCCTCTTCAGGCTAAGTGGCTGTTACCTCTCAGAGAGAAGCTGTGAGGCTCTGGCTTCAGCCCTCTGTTCCCAGTCTCGTTTGTGCCAGCTGGACCTGAGTTACAACAACCTGAAGGATTCAGGAGTGAAGTCACTGTCTGTTGGGCTGAAGAGTACAAACTGTACACTGGAGACCCTCAGGTCAGGATTTTAACTATTTGTCCAAGTTTGCCCAATAAGCTTCAATTATATTATATTTTTAATTTTTTGAATGACTCACTCATAATCCTCTTCAGATTAAGTGGCTGTGAGCTGACAGAGGGGAGCTGTGAAGCTCTGTCTTCAGCTCTCAGCTCCCAGTCATCTGTTCTAAGAGAACTGGACCTGAGTTACAACAACCTGCAAGATTCAGGACAGAAGTGGTTGTCTGTTGGACTGAATAGTCCACACTGCAGACTGAAGACTCTCAGGTCAGGCTGAAGATTATTATATAAATTGTGCCAGCAAGCGTGTATTTACTTTTAAGATTTGATACAAGGATCGACTGACTAAAATAGTTTTCTAGGCTAAGTGGCTGTAACCTCGCAAAGAGAAGCTTTGAAGCTCTGTCTTCAGTTCTTGGCTCCCCGTCGTCTAGTCTGAGAGAGCTGGACCTGACTAACAACGACCTGAGGGATTCAGGAGTGAAGCAGCTGTGTATTGGACTGGAGACGACACACTGCAGACTGGAGACTCTCAGGTCAGTGTACGTTTGTAAAGAGCCATCTGAAATATTAAATATGAGCCTCTTTAGTGTTTTTTATGATCCTGCAATAATTGCAGTAGCAGTATTGTAGTGAATCGAATAGTTAGGAGATTGTTCCCTGTATTATAACAATAGTTTAACTTAACTTGGATATTTAAAAACAATCAGACACTCAGCAGCAAACTGCCCAATAAGATGGAGGTCACAAATTAACCGAGCCACCAGAACCAGATTATCCACAAAATAGCAAGTGTAATCCTGAGGCCATCAGAATGGACAATTTGCACACAGCTGTCTCCTGATTTTCTGTTTATTTTCCCCCATTTTTGATGTTGTGTTTGTGAAAGCATGAAAACACGGCCTACGTGGTTGTCTGGTCACAGCTATTACGAATTCACACTTGTTTTGTAACTTTTGAACAGTGGATTAATAAAAACGTCTAAAATAGGACTAATTTTGATTTAACACTTTACATTGACAGCGAAGCTGTGTGTGTGTGTGTGTGTGTGTGTGTGTGTGTGTGTGTGTGTGTGTGTGTCTGTAGGCTGTCAGGCTGTCTGGTCACAGAGACAGGTTGTGCGTCTCTGGCCTCAGCCCTGATCTCCAATCCCTCACACCTGAGAGAGCTGGACCTCACCTACAATCATCCAGGAGACTCAGGAGTGAAGCTGCTGGAAGCTAGACTGAAGGATCCACACTGTAAACTGGAGACCCTCAGGTATGAACAGACAGACTGGACACTCTCTGGTATGGACAGAGGGACAGACAGCAGCTCTCATATCGTTTCTCGGTCCCTCTGATTGAGGAACATCATGTTTAATGTGGATATAAGTTAATGTGTTTGAGGTTGAGTGTGTTTCTTCCTCCAGGTTGGAGCATGGTGGACCACAGGGAATGAAACGTTTTCCAAGCAGATGTGAGTGTGTTTTAAGTTTTAGTCATGAGAACAAAGCGTTTTTTCTGATCACAAGCGTCTTTATTCAGAGCGCTCAGCCTTTTTTGTGGGGCCGCTTCGAACGCTTCAAGTTGAAAATCTCATAACTTTTCATAAAGGTGCTGCTGGTGCCGCCACTCTTTTTCAGTCATATTTTACATTAGTCATGACCAGTGTTGGACACGTTGTTTTTAAAAAGTAATTAGTTATAGTTACTCGTTACTTCTTCCAAAAAGTAATTGAGTTAGTAATGGAATTACTCCACTATAAAAGTAACTAGTTACCAGGAAAAGTAACTATTACGTTACTTTTAATTATCCCCCCTTTTGAGCTCGGCATTCATTTTAGCGTACTCTGCATCTATGTATTTAGAAAATGTCTTTCTGCATGGCGGACCGGCTCCTGCTCTCCCCGGTATTTCACTAATGGAGGAGTCTGAGTCAGCTGTTGATAGCGGGAGCATGTTCTCAACAACATACCTGCCTATCATTGCATTCAGCTCAGTCTGTGTCACAAGTTTTTGTGAAGCTGGAGCAGAAAAATCCAGCTGTAGCTGCTCGGACGGCTCCGTGTCCTTCTTTGTTAGCAGAGCTGCTGTCATCATCAACAGTCAACAACGGTGTTTTTGCCCACAAGTGTTGTAGAAGCGTGTGCCGCTGAGAGATGCATCATTAGATCAGAGTTACAGCGGACGTGGAGATTAAAGTGGTGTCTGTACTTTCACTTTGAAAACGTTAACATTCCCTCCGGACTCGCCTTGCTGCAGCTCACCTCTGCTAGTCTGTGTGTGAGAGGCTGCTGTGTGCGTGTGTGGTTTGTTTGTAAACTGAACACTGCCTCTGATTGGCTTACGAACTCTCACTCTATCTTAGAGAGCCAATCACCATCACTTATGCGGTTGTCCCACCCTTCCCTGCTCCCTCACCGGAGAAAAATAAAACCGCTCTGCTGCCCGGGGGGATTCCAGAAAGCGGGTTTTGTGAAAACTCTGAGTTTGTCAACCCTGAGATGAGAGAAACTCAGAGTTTTCAGTTCCAGAAAGAGACGTAACTTAAGCTCTGGGTCTGTTACTGCAGTAACTTACTCTGTGAACCTCACCTGCTCACCGGCAGGCTTACCTGAAGAAACCCTGATTCCAACGAAGCTGCCTGACAGCGGCTGTCCTTTCCTTCTCAGTCCGATCATGTTGAAGCAGAAATAATTCACATAGTTTTACACCAGGAGGAGAATTTAGATTCATTTAGATGAGCTCTCATTCCCTGACGAGGACTGAACCGAACAGTAGACGCTTCTCATCAGTCCGTCATCTATATTCTCCGGCTGCACAGCGAATATCAGGCTGCACGTCATCGCTGACGTGCTCTCAGATCTGAACAATCCTCTTCTGATTTTGTTTTTTTTTTATCACTTCGCAGGTTAAACAATCACCTTCCAGCAGCCAGAAAAAGAGAAATAACTGACATTTAATTTGGCTTTCTTTATTTCCCACAGATAGCTAAAAAAGTAACCATCAGTATAGCCTATTCGATTTTTTCCAACAACGTAATTTCAAAGTCTGTGTTTCTAGTTTGCTGCTGCTCTGAGTATAAGATGAAATGACTTCTAGTTCAGTCTGTAGACAGTGAGTGTGTGTCAGCCTCTAATGTTGGTCCTGGGGGTGAGTGACGCCCGCAGCCTCTGGTCACCCAGCGACCTGACTCAGGATCAGCTCCTCTGCCTCTGTCGGACATGGTGGAGGTGGAGCTGAGCACCACTTCATGTATAACTACTTAGCAGGATGTTAAGACACAGATGTGTGTTAAACAGCATCTGTTGGTGGTAAAAACAACTACAAGTTAAATTATACAACAAGTAGTTCCGACCAAGCAATCTGATTGGTCAACAAGACATTTCGACCGTGCTCAAATCAGCATGACAGCACGCCTGACTCATTACTCAAAATATTACTCCGCCAAGTCTGTGTGTATCCATCTCCATGGCAACGTAGTAACTGTCAGAGCTGGAGCAAAAAGATAAATAAGAACGGCTTGAAATTCAAACTTTCTGCTGTAAATATTTATATATATATATATATATATATATATATATATATATATATATATATATATAATATGCGGACTCCAGCTGATTATGAGTTGAATTATGCAATCGCATAATCGCGTTTTTCTGGAGGAGCTGACTTTAAGTCACTGCTCAACTGCAAAAAAGGTGCTGTGGGCTGTGTGGAAAACGGCTTTAAGCCTCCGGTACCTGAATCACCTGCTCTAGCAGTTGAGCTGCCACCTTTTAACTCTGTGCTTTTTGATGAATGTGTAAAGAAAAAAAAAATAATTTAAAAGATATGTTATAAATACTTCCGAAGTAAAGTTGTAAATAAATGAAGGGTGATAACCTGCAAATGTTCTGTGTCTTGTTCCCTCCATCAGATGCCTGTGAACTGGAAGTCGACACAAACACAATGGACAGTAAACTCAAACTGTCTGATGACAACAAGAAGGTGAAGTATGTGAGAAAGGATCATCCAGGCAGATTCAACGAGCCTGAGCTGCTGGGTACTACTGGTGTGACTGGTCGCTGTTACTGGGAGGTGCGCTGGCTTGAAGGAGTTGATGTTTCAGTGGGTTACAGGGGGAAGAACGGTCAGACCTGGAGTCTGTGCTGCTCTGAACGTGGTGAATACTCTGTCAGGGATGATATTGGGATAACATCCATTCCCTTTCGCCACACCAGCCTGTCGTCCCCCTTCTCCAGCACAACTGTCATGCTCCTCCGCCTCGTCTTCTTCATCCTCCTCATCTTCCAAGTCTATATTCTCATTGTGTACTCTCTCTTCCATGCCCTAGACATTGCTACCCTGCTCCTCCTACCCCTCTCCCCGTTCTTCTTCCTGATCCTCTTTTTACTCCTCTACCGCTCTCTCTTTTACAGAGTAGGAGTGTATGTTGACTGGCCTGCTGGCACTGTGTCCTTCTACCAACGCCTCTTCAACAAAGTGATCCACATCCACACCTTCAAAACCACATTCACTGAACCCCTTTATCCAAAGTTCAGCTCCCACTCACTTTTTTCCTTAGCGTCTCTAAAACGCATCTTATTTGGCTTCTGAAATCAAAGTTCTCTGTTGACCGTCATTCTGCAGTCATGTGCCTGATTCTGACTGTGATTATCAACATTTTATCGTATATTTCTTGAAACGATTGTCTGTAAATGCTTTTTATAAACTCAGTAAATCAGAGTATGTCTCTGCCTCTGACTGCTGGTCGTTTCATCAAACAGCACACAAACACAAACAGGTGAAAAGTCTTTATTTCACAAACTGAAGCTGCTCAGAGAGACGAGGTGACAGGATGTGTTCACTTGGAAGTAAAAACAAAAAGGCTCTAATACTGTAGGAAGACCTGCAGTCCATGCAAGAAAAACACCCAGCGGCCTTCTGGGAAACGGAGTCCAGACGGTCGAGGCTTCAGTCGTCTCCTCCACACAGACTGAGCAGAGCTTTCTGGTAATCTCCTTTAGTGTGCTCCTGAAAAACAAAAACACATCATCAGGATCATTAAAGTTTATGTGTTTAATTGAGATGCTTACTGTGTTGAAATGGTATAAAATATTATTGTATCATAACTGATCTCTTCATTTGTAGGGAACATTTTTTTTAGTGCAGCTGTTTGACTTATGTCTCATATTCTGTCTGAGGTTTGGTGCCCCCAGAGTTTCACTGTGGTAAAAATAAATCTCAGGTCTGTAACACTTTGTCAGATGTAACGTAGGTGCTGACTACAAACACAACTCACACATCATAACAGTGTTATGTGTTGAAAACTTATATGTTGAAGTCAACATGCTTGTAATGATCAAAAACTTGATTTTTTAGAATTCTGGCTTTTTCCTCAAAATTACAGTCAGGAATAATAATGAATTAAATCACAACTTTAAGGCTGAAGATGTCGTTGCTTAAGATAACAGAGGCTTATGGTACCTTGTTGTCTTTTGCTATTGACATAATCACATACTCACTGACCCTGACATCTCATCCTCATACGATACACGATACACTGCTCCTACCCTTTATGTGCGTACTGCATCTTGTGTATCACTGATTTCTGGGGACATGAACAACTGATGCACTGATGGATGCCGTATGGGGCAGCTGTCAATCATACATGAATTTTTTTGTTAAACACAACAATATTTTCAGCCTGACATCATGTGAAGGAAATTCTTAAATGTCCCTTTGTTATTTTGATGTCGTTCTTGCATATGAAACTTAAAGTGTAGGATGAAAACTTCTGTGGGCCTCCTGCATGGCTTCTGTCTTGTGACAGTTATATGGTTGCAGAGCATATATGATACATGATAAGAAGTCAGTTAGGTTTAGTTCAGTTTAAGTTCATCCTGAAGAGTATTTTTACAAACTTTCTGTGTAACTTCTCCTGGAGATTTATGTTTTAACAATGGTTGATCTATGACACATGAATTTTGATATGTACGTTTATGTTAAATCTATGTTAAGCTGTGGTGGATGTGGAGATAGTGAGAGTGTTATTTTAACTGACCTCACATGGAACCTTGTGCCTGCTACAATGGTGTGTATTGGTTTCTACTGTTATGAAGATTGAGGAGAGACTGCCATCCTTCACTCCTCATCTATGTGCTTCCATGTGTGACTCTTGATTGCAGCAATAAAGAACTTCTAGAAAAGTGGTTATTTGTTTATTTGAGTTCATTTAGGAAATGTTTCTGTGTGATTATTTCCCACCGTGACTGTAACTGAACTTCTCTCTGGTGTGTTCAGTGGCCATTTCTTGCGTGGGAGATTACCGTAAGTGTTTCTATCACACACACACACACACACACACACGTGCACAGGTAGACACTAGGTAGTGCTAAAGCACCTGCCCTTTGCCCTCTGGACTAAGCAAGTGCCCTTTTGAAAGTTCGTTGTTTTTTTTTTTTTGGTAGCCCATGCTGACATGATCATACATAAGTGCTCATCGATTAAAAGCTGTAATAATGTAATGTGATAATAATGCCCCAATGTTAATGTTTTAGCTGTTTTATCTACTGCTGATTTTAACGTGTCTGATTTTGTGTTTCTAGTTTCTATAGCACTTTGAGATTACCTTATGAAAAGTGCTTTACAAATGAAATGTATTATTATTATTATTATTATTATTATTATTATTATTATTATTATTATTATTATATTTATTTATATATATTTATTTGCTAAATGACAAACAGGTAATTCCCAATTGCCTGCAGAGAAAGTAGAGAAACATAACCAAACAGTCTTATTCATATTGTTGGTCTCTTTTTATTTACCAATTGCAGCATAATGCCTAGAACGGAGAGGATAGGAAAGGAAAGAGTAAGGGAGCTACAGCAGGCAGCTCAGGGGAGCAGCTCTCTGCTTTCCTGGATAAAAGCATCACCAGCAGCAAGGACGAAGAGGAAGATGAAAGGTCAGAGTCAAGAGTCATGTTCACTGTTTAGGGCATTTTAAAGCTGTGTACAATATTACTGCTGAATAACTAGAAGGAGAAAATACAAAATAAGTTTTTTATTTGTAGTAGTATAAATACTGAAATCTTACTTAAGTAAAGGCACAACAGTGTTCGCATTTAAATATGCTTCATGTGCCGAAAACAACATCACCCATTATGTAGTGGAGAGCAGTGCTGTTGTGAGGCTGTTCAGACTGTGTCCGAGAGGGGGCAGTTAGTCTCAGTGCCAGATGAAATAAGGGACTCTGTTCTGGGCTCAGTTCTGAGTGTCTCGGGGGCTGCTGGACTTCAGGTGGTTGAAAAAGTTGAGTGTTCACTTGTTAATGTTTATTATCAGTGGGTATCTGCCTAACTCTGCCCTACATGCTTTTGTTGGTGTGTTTCTGTGTTACATGTAAGACGTATCTGCAGAATTCTGCATGTAAAGATTCTGTTGGATGTTTGTCCCAGCAGGTAAAGTTCTGATGGCTGAGTGGACCTCATACTTAACTACCGTACAGCGCAATGGGCTGGATGACACGATCAAATATTTTAAGCTAGATTTTGACTGGAATTTGGAAATTATAACATTTCCTCTTAATTGCATGAAAGGCTCTTCAAGCTTTTTCTTTTAGTGCATCACTGCCATGTTGAAACTCCCTGATGCTGTGATGGTTAAACCAAGGTAGGTATAACTGCTATGTTCAATGACATGGTTATTTATGGTAAACGGGTGTTTGTTCTCCTGACATCTGGGGCGACTTTGAAAGATCATGACAGTTTTCTTCATATTTACACGCAGGACCCAGTTCTGACAGTACTGTTCTACTATGTCCAGCTGTTGCTGTGGAACTTGTTCAGTAGGAGACAGTAGAACAAGGTCATCAGCATATAACAGACCTCACCTCTCTATCTAAGAGGGAGAGGACAGTAGCAGCGCACTGATCCAACTCAACAGCAAGTTCATCTATATGCACATTAAATAGAGTCGGACTTACACTGCAGCCTCTTCTCTGGGTGAGGAAGTCAGTTTGTTTGTCTCCAATTTTAACAGCACACATATTTTCTAAATACATTGATTTAACCAGATCGTACATTTTGCCCCCTATAATGTAGGAGCCTGTAATAAAGCCTATCATGCCAAATGATTTTTGAAATCAATGAAACAAGTGAATATTTTACCATTTTTTTGTTTGGTGTACATGTGTGTTTATTAGTGTGAAGGGTATATACATGGCCTGTGGTGCGGTGTTTTGGGAGGAAGCCAATTTGACTTTTACTCAGGATGGAGTTCCTCCAGGAAATGTATTCTTTTATTGAGAATACTGCAGAATAATTTTCCCAGACAGCTGCTGGCACAGATGCCACAGTAGTTATTAGGGTCAGATTTTGTCTGTGTGGTCAACTCTTTTTTATCTTTTGTGTGTTTGTTTGTTTGTTGTTACATTTTTAACTGCAGTTGTATTTTGTGCTGTAGTTTTAGCGGAGCGGTAACGACCATTTCGGCTGGAAGTTATGCCGAAGACTCTCACACGCAGACATGGAGTCAAACTTTGTCCTATTGTTAATTGCTCTGTGGAAGATTGCAGAAATTGGTTATGACGGTATAAAGTCTGCATCAATGATCGTTATTTTTATGGACAGTAATGATAAAGTAGGCAGTGTTCAACAAGGTGTAATGATCCAGGACACCTTTGTTCAGGTGGTGCTGCTGGCTAATCCAGACAGAAGTTATCCAAAGGTCCTACGTTCATTAGTAATGAAATGTTGCAGAGAGAACTGGAGAGACATGGACAGTTAATGTCTCCTGCAGGCACATGCACACATTGGCCCTCATTTATCAAAAACAAGTACAGATCTGAGCTCAGAATTGGTTTTACTACGGGACACACTCGTGATTTATGAAACATTCATATCTGAGCAATCTCAGCGTACGAATGATCGGGTAATGATAAATGCGGCGGCTGAATTTGATCGTCATTAACATGTTACGCCCCCTTAAAATGTATACAGCAGAGTTCCCCTGGCTGGTCCGAGACGGAGTCACCTGCCCTTCAGCAACCCGAAGCAGCTTCACTGTGACTCATGTGCGTGTGTCCGTTTTGATCTGTTCTAAATATGTGACTGCTGCTTAATGACAGCTGAGGATTGTTTACCAATTATTTTCAGACTCAGCCAGATTTTGCTGTGCTGCACCGCAAATCCACAGACTCAGATTTGCGTATACGAGCTCAGACCTGACGTGAGATCTGATTGTAGCTTCCACTCATGTCAAAATGGATAAATGTCAAAGGGAATGGTCGCACGCATGGTTTTCTGCTGTACATTCGTTTGATAAGTGAGGGCCATTGGGTCCAAGGGATGCTGGAGCCCCTGCCCTTTTAGCCCTTTTATGTTTTTAATGAATAGATAAATTCCTGTTGTGCATAGGGATGTTAAAAACGTCACGGTTGAGCCCGATATCTCCCTGCCACTTTGATTTATTTCAGTCAAGGTTATTCCAACGGGTGGTGGTTGGTGTGGTAAACAGGAGGGCCTGACCATATACATGGTTGTTGCCCTGTGTGGATTGCAGTAATCGTCAGTTATGACGGTATAAAGTCTGCATCAAGGATTGTTATGTTTATGGACAGTACTGATAAAGTTGGCACAGTGTTGAACGACGTGCAGTGATCCAGGACACCTTTGTTCAGGTGGTGCTGCTGGTTAATAAGTGAAAGTTGCCCTCCAAGTGTCCTTCCACTTATTCAACATGCTAAATATGAGTCATATTTTAGAGGAGCGTCCATTTGTCCTTGTTAAGCTCACTGCTTGTTAACCAGAGTTAAGAATAATCTGACAGCTGTCTGTGTGGCTCTTTATCTGCCACAAATCTTAAATTTGTTGACACAAAAGAAATGCATGTCACTCACAGCTACACAGGATACACAGCTAAGTAGTTAGCTCTCTAAAAGTACTTTGTTTATTAATTTTACATAAATCTACATATTGTGTTATTAAGGCCTGAAAACAAATTTGGTGATGAAGAGTCATCACAGATGTGGGCTCACAGCAGGAGTGGTTACTCTTTGATGAGCATTAAGAAGTTTCTGCAGAACACTAAAGGAGCCAGAAATCTTAAAGTTGAAGAAGTAGGAGAAGTCCTGGAGTTCTTGAGGAGAAAGCTTTCACGGACCAGGATACTGACCACCTGAACAAACTGCTTCAAAAGGTCAAAAAGCAGTTAGACGATGATGAATGAACGAGCACTGGGTGCCTCAGAGTGAGCTGTATCTGCTGAGGAATGAAGGAGGACAGGGCCTGAGCAGCATGGGGGCTACCTTCAGGTTCCAGTTCTTACAGAGGTTGTTATGTAGACTTGGACTCTACAGATCTTTGTTTCTAATGGATTTAAAGCAGCAGAACATAAAGGAATGACCTGTTTTCTATCGTGGACTGTTTAAGGTGTGGAGCTTCCTAAAGAAGAGGAGGCTGGGACACCACAGCTCAGTGTACTGGCTGCTCCAAGAACCGATATTCTGTGGGACCCGGTTCAGTCCAGGCTGTCAGGTGGGATCCACTCTACACAGGCGGTTCTGTGTGTGTGTAATGTGGTGACTCTGGGACATGTAGTTCAACTCACAGTTGTAAACATGGACACTGCTGCCCCTCTCTCTGCTGCTTACAGGTGAAATCAACTGGAGCTGTTTCTGTGTTGCTCAGCAGGAGAGAAGCTCTCACAGTCAGTGAGCCACTTTGTTACGGCAGTATTGTGACGGCTGTATTAAACCTGATGAGAACCATGTTTTTCCCTCAGTGAGCATTTCCCAAGACTTCAGGGACTGTAGTGGATTGTTCTTAAAAAGTGAGAGTCCATGTGAATTATCCTTTCAGGATGCAAATAGAAAATGAATGTATAAAATGTTTGTCCAAGTTTTGCAGAGGGACAAACTGAATGGTCGCAGTGATCCTCCATGGAGAGCTCACTGAGGCCTGAGTGATGGTGTTGGAGCTGAATGGAGAGCTGTATAAACCACCACTGACCTGCAGTGGAGGGTTTTACATGGTGTTGTTGCTGTGAATGTGTTGGTCTCTGTCATTAACTCTGATGTGAGTTATGTCTGTCCGTTTTGTCCTCATCATAAGACTGTTTTTCATTGTTTCATGGAGTTTTGTCAACTGCTGCATCTGTTTGCAATGTTGGAACATATTTTTGG
Organism: Diplodus sargus; assembly: GCA_903131615.1. Taxonomy (NCBI): domain Eukaryota; kingdom Metazoa; phylum Chordata; class Actinopteri; order Spariformes; family Sparidae; genus Diplodus; species Diplodus sargus. The sequence goes on along the minus strand of CAEMYA010000826.1, from coordinate 6,551 downwards.
ACTATTTGGGGAGTTTTTTAGAAGCAGATGCTCATGGGTTAGGGGGTTACAGGTACTCTCAGAAAAATAAAGACAAATGGCAGTTTCTTAATTTCATTTTGTGCAGGACAAAGATGTCCGTGTATCTGAGCAGAAGAAACAGAACAGCTATGAATGATGATGCTGTCGCTAGTTAGTAAAAATGTTAAAAGCCTGTTTAAAAATAGATGTTGATTATTACAGAATGATGAAAGATGTGGAAAAGTTTTCCACTGTGTGGGGTTATAAACATGTGCTCTGCTGTGTTGCTGATGATGAGCTGTTCTTTGGGACATGTACTGAGACGATTTGGATTCTATGAATCTTTATTTATTGACCGTGTTGTTTTTTGATTATGGTTTTATAATATATTGAATTTTTAATAAAGTATTCCCTCCCTCCCTCTCTCTCTCTCTCTCTCTCTCTGTCTCTCTCTCTCTGGTATTTCCTTATTACCTTTACCTGTGTTGTTTCTTAGTGTGTGTCAGTATTTTTCCTTTCACTGTCTCCTCGTTGTGGCTCAGAATGTTTCTCCGTGTTGCAGCTTCGGTAAGTGTCAGTGTTTCAGCTGAGTCTCAGCTGCTCTCTGCTCTCACTGTTTGTTTCATCAGAAACAAAATGTATTAGATTGAAAATGTATTTATTAAGAATTTGATAGTATGTGTTTACAGTACTGTTTACAGTCAAACATTTTGACAAGTTTTGTGGAGGACGGTCTGAAGATGCTCTCGAGCAAGATTGGTGACAATTGAGCAAAAATTGTGGGAGGAGATAAGTTTTATAAGTTTTATAAGTTTTACAAGTTTTGAAAAAAACTGAGTGATGAACTTCATAATTTGTAATGAGTTTGAGTGGACTAAAGTTTCAGCAGTATTGGAGCTACAGTTTGGTGAAAGTTTCAAAACTGTAGCATGTACTGTTGATTTTGTAGGTATTTTTAAAGTTTTTAAGTTTAAACGCTTATTGTGCCCCCCCCCCAGGAGGAATATTGACATGTCCTTGAATTTAAGTAAATCTGGCATGGGGCCGGACATTTCTGTAAAGTTTGGTGAGTTTCCGCCCATGGGAAGTATGACTTCCTTGGAAGAAAGAAAGAAAGAAAGAAAGAAAGAAAGAAAGAATTCCTAGGAATACAATAGGGTTAGGGTTTTCATTTACATGTTAAAGCTCAGCGAAGCTGCCAAGGACCCTAATTAAGAGAAGGCCGATCGATAAAAGTGTGTCTTAAGAAGAGATTTAAAAGAAGTCACTGAGTCACAGAGTATCATGATACCATGTACTATAAAGGTACACAGCGAGATATCTAATACCGGTAAGTAATGATACTTGGTGTTTGTTAACCTGAAGTCACAGCTGAAGAAGACTTGTGAACAATCAGCAGCATCTTCTCTGTGTGTGTTGTTTACAAAGTGTGAGAGTGGATGTGAGTTCAGCAGCAGAGCGTCAACCAAACCAACATAACTGTTGTTGTTGTGACCGTGTGCATCTCTCCAGCAGGTGTGGACGCTGCTATGAGTGGGTGTGAGGACAGAGAGGAGGGAGGACGTCCCTCTGAAACCTCTCTGTGTGGAGAACATCAGAGGTGAGAGGATCTTCGTCAGAGCTCCAGGAGTATTATTGTTCCTGCAGTCTGTATGAAGAGTTTCTACAATATAACTGCAGCAAAGGCGAAACGATAAGACACGTTTTATAGGAATGTCAATATGTTGTGAATGTGTCAGTGGTCGTGTTATCATCATCATGTTATCCTGCTGACTGGGTGGTGTTTTAAAGGAATCTTTATCTAACTACTCATCACTTCCTCACTGATTCTCTTCTCCACAGTCTGCAGATGGTAGCTGAAGTGGAGGTGGTGAGGAGACAAGGTCTCATGTAGTCTGCTAATAGTACATTTTAACTGCAATAGTCATGTTACACCAGTAGAGGGCAGTTGCTGTGAATATTGATAACATAATAGTAGATTTTAAATATGAAGATATGCGCCTGAATAAAACCAACAACACCATTAAACAACTTTATTGTTTTTTAGCACAAAAGTGCTTTTAGCATTTAGTTTTTCTGTAAAGATTTTATCTGGAGCTGTTTTATGATGTTCCTTGGCAGCACTTTAAATTAGGGTTCTCCTTCAATGCACACACATTAAATCTTTTTATATTCCTCCATTAGAATGATGAAAGCTACAGACAGAGTTAACAGTGATACTACACAAACATATAAAGGCTAAGTGTCTAAATCCATATGACTCTATGAAATGAATTTTTTAATATTTATAAAATGATGCCGTGAAGCAAATTGAGATGTTTTCATTCTTTAACCTGAAAGTTAAGTTACTCTTCTTCTGTCTTCTTACTGATTTTCTGTCTGCTCTATAATTTGAACTGCTGACAGTTTGGTCAGAATGAATCTTCTGTTCTGTTGTTTCAGGACTCAGCAGCAGAGATCAGACTCTCCTGAGTCCAGCTGTGTGTCCATGAAGAGTGATCGGTCTAAAGGTCTTCCTGTTCAATTTAAAGATGGACAACCTGCTAAAAGAAGGTAAGACTTCACACTGAGCTCTGTTATTATCTGAGTCACGGATGCAGAGACGCTCTGGACACGAGCGTCAGGACACAAGTTACAGCATCGAGTTCACAGGGTTGTTGGCTGAGAGGTTTAAATATCGACTCAGATATCAAACTGCAATTAAAAACATTTGTCATGATGCAGTGTTCAGCTATATGGCCCAGCCCCAATGCTAATTAACATCAATGCTAATAAGTGTTTGCTAAGGTGACTGCTGATGGTCCATCCTGCTGGGATGCTTATTCATCCTCTCTCAAGCACTCCTGATGAAATCCTTCTGAGGGTCTGGCTGTCACTAGCTTTAACACTTCCTTCTCACAGATCAATTATTGATTGATGAGTAAACTAATTAATTAAAATTGGCAATTATATGTACCCAAATATGTTTGCAATAATGACCCAGAGAAAGTTACTCATCCAGTGTCTTCTTACCAGGCCTGGTTCTAGACTGCCTTGATTGGGGGGGCAGTAAGAAATGTTGATGGGTCACCACTGTTTTGAGTGCTATAGGGATGATTTTTTTGTATGCCTACCAGTCTATGATGCCAACCCAGACGTAAACATCGCCAATTCACTGTGGTTCCATCAGCTAAGCTCTAACGGTAATTATTTTTCTGGATTGATGGAAAAAACAAATTCTGTGGCCAGCAAATTATTGATGTCAGTCTACTAACACATTTTCTATTTACACGTGAAACTACAGTGTAATTGGCATTTTGAATTTTAAACCCACCTCCACCCCCCCAATGTAGGAGGACAACTTTATCAATACCCAAATATAGTTAGTTATCTAATATAAATGGAATCTAACCCTAAATATAGCGCAGATAGAACTTTTGACGCATGCAAAGAACACACACTTTTGATAGCCCCAGTGATGCTGTAAACAACCGCACCAAAACATGGTCATATCAATGCACAACCCCAATGCATAAAAAATAAAAATAAAAACATCTTGCCATCATTCGTTATGTAAGGGATAATGTATAGAACGGCGGTCATTATCAGGAAAATAAGTCCCGACAGGACGAATCAGACCCCGACGCAAAGCGGAGGGGTCTGATTCGTCCTGAAGGGACTTATTTTCCGTCGGAGGCCTTGTAGTCCAGTGGGGTAGCGCACAAATTTAATGATACCGTTACCAAGGTGATAAAAGCACCAAATTTTACATGAAGCTTCTTTAGGACCTCCTGAATGATTTCAGCCTAGGAGCCCAGCTGAAATATTGAAATTTGATGTCAAATGACTTATAAAACTATATCCAAGAAAAACGTCCTTTGTTTTTTTCCTCTTGAGTAAAACTTTCATGGTAATGGCCTTTTAAGACCAATGAATAAGTTTCATTTTGTTAATTTTTTGTAGATATTCCAAATAATAAGTGTGAAATAGAGTACCAAGACACCTCAGACCCCAAAAAAACTCAAAAGTCCTGTATAATACAGGCGGAATTATTGGAGACATAAGGGCATGTGACCCTACAGTTTCATGAGTGATATAATCTCCATTATTTGTTTGCAGTGCACCACACTTATAGTCCAGTGGGGTAGTGCACAAATGTAATAACGCCGTGACGGAGGTGATAAAAGCACCAAATTTTACATGAAGCTTCTTTAGGACCTCCTGAATGATTTCAGCCTAGGAGCCCAGCTGAAATATCGAAATTTTATGTCAAATGACTTATAAAACAATATCCAAGAAAAACATTTTTTGTTGTTTTCCTCTTTAGTAAAACTTTCATGGTAATGGCCTTTTAAGACCAATGAATAAGCTTCATTTTGTCAATTTGTGCTCAGGCCAGTAGATCTTCCAATAATAAGTGTAAAATAGAGTACCAAGACATCTTAGATCCCAAAAAACCTCAAAAGCCCTGTATAATAAGGCAGAATTATAAAAAAAAATGCAGCAAAAATTGTTAAGAGATCTTGGTTTCCTCTTTTATTTTTCAATTCAACTTTAGGTCATTCATATAGCCATCTACTGAGTTCATAGTTTGGCCATCAGTTTTATGTTAGGCTGCATCACATCACATTAAATCCTATTTGCATGTGACAGTACCTAGCTAGACGTACTGCTGTTGAATCTGGAGGGGGAAAGCCGATGACATGATGAAATGCAACTACTGGATAGTCACAAGTGCTTCTTCTGTGCGGGTGGCGTAGATCAAGGTGCTCTCCATGAAGTATCAATATTTGATGCAGACAGGAATATCCAACATTTTCAAAATTCAAAATGGCAGTTTAAACCATATTTCAATTCCCGGTTTTGATTAATTTTGAGTCAATTTAGAAGATTTAGAGGACGCTGAATCTATGAAAATAAATTGCAGGATATTTATGAACACAATTATCCAAATGATGCAGAATATGTACATTTTAATTCACATAACATTACACTCTGAAGTGACACTGAAGGTAACAAAGGCAAGTACCATATCAAACTATGACTATGGCTAAATAATATAGAGAAAGGAGTATAATACAAGTTACAGGTAGAACACAAGAGTCCTGGAACAAATTTTTGAAAACAGAAGTATACTCAAAATTATCAGAGCAGAAAACGAGAAAACTTTCATCAAGCAAGAGCACCCTGTACTTCTGCTACTCTGCACTATATAACCATATATTCATCTTCAACATCATCATCTGCTCTGTCTTCATCTTCTTCTTCGACTACATTTTTGTCGTCTTGCTCTTGTTGCTGTGAAGCAGGAGTTGGAACAGGCAAGGCCTGCACTTTGTTGTTGTACATGGCTTTAACCAAGCTACAGCTGATAATGTCCAACAGGGCAGGAGGAGCAACGGGACTTGCATCCAGGACAGGCATAATGACTTCCTCTCCTTCCTTCTTACATTCCTTCTTGTTCCATCCAAACTTGGTGATGTCCACAGCTGGTGCAGCAGGGCGGTCTGCTGCTTTCCAAAGCAGCATCTGTAGATAGGCACGCCATCCATGGAGGTGCACATTGCGCTCTGTAGGAGGCAGTGTCTTCAGTGCCGGGGGGGTTTTGCACTTTCGGTATAAGTCATATCTGGGAAAAATTCAGAGATGCAGACTTCCTGCAGCTGTACAGAGCCAGGGAAAACAAACCCTCACTGCCTCTGTGATTGCAAATCAGTAGCTCCCTCCTCTCCAATGAAGTGAAGCAGGTCACCAGGTACTACTCTCATGGCCTTGAGCGCGGACACCTGCCCTTTGCCACACCCGAAGACAGCGTGCATAGCCATCTCTCCATCTGCAGGTGACATGTGATACCCACCCTCCAGCACCAATAGACCATGAGCACAAACACATCAGTGTCGTCCCTGAGAATGTGGACAGTTTTAGCACCACGCCTGGCTGCTTTGTCATGGGTGACAATACTGTCTGCTCTGCTGACCATCTCGATGTGATCTCCTAGGTTGTGTGTACACAGGGGCTCGCCTAGCCTCCAATCGTTTGTCTTGTTCTTCAGCACTTTATCGCGGCTAGGTAGGGGGTTTTTCAGTGAGAGCTGGACTCTATTGAGCTCTCCCCAGCTCTTCTCTGCCTCTTGTGGTCTTTGACAGAGACTTGCTCATACCAGTCAAAGATAACAAATGTTTGGGTGATGTAGCGATCAAGCCGGCGCCTCATTCTGGCTGTGAGGTCAGCCACAGTACCTTACGATGGCCTCACCACGTGATAGATGAGCTGCGATCAACGAGTACAGCGTCTGGTGGGTGGGCATTGGGAACAAGGACTTCAAGATGCTGAACAATCACAGACCTGTTACCCTTTCTGAGGCATCCATACTCACTGATGATGTATGCAAGCACCAGGCCGAGCTCGTAGATAAAGAGGGTAGAGAGCTCCATTCTTCTCTTGCTCCCCAACACCAGCAGCTGAAGCAAACAACGCCTCAAGGTCACATATGATCTCCCCATTGACCTTCACTCCTTTTGTCTTGAATTTCATTATCACCACCTTATTTGAGATGGGTGCATGAAATCCCC
>CAEMYA010000825.1:77028-89179 GCA_903131615.1 Diplodus sargus | reverse complement strand
TCACAGCCGTCCTCAGCCAGACTTTCTGAGTGAGCACGCCGAATCTGCTTATTTCTCTGTCATTTTCACTATAGGCTTACAGATAAAAACAGCTGCATACTCAACATGCAGCGAGGCATTACCAAAGGAACACGGATTAATTTGTCCTGAACGGACATAATAACAGCCAGTCTCGTGCCAGAACTGCCTGTAAAACATGAAAATGGGGAATGACGGAAAGGAGTGCATAGAAAAACAAAGCGCACACAGTATTCCGCCCTCCCACACAGCGCGCTGATTCACTAGCACACCGCCAATAAGAACGGCCATTCAGCTGGCACACAACCAATCAGAGAATCCAATGGCTCAGACATCTGACAGCCCTCCTCCTCAGACTTCGCATGCTCAATCGGAGCAGACAACGTCCAAACGGCTCCTAAAGCTTCCAACGCAGCTGAACACACCGAACAGTCATGTTCCCGACCTCGTCCGAGTCTCTCCAAACGCTTCAGAGGTCCAACGGTTGGGCTGGTGTGTTTCTGCCTTTAAGCTCTTTCTGCCTTTAACTTTTCACCTTTCAGCCTTTTTTCACCCCCAAGCTCTTTCAGACCTCTTAAGCCTGATTTATGCTTCTGCGTCGCTGCGACGGCGTACCTACGCCGTAGACGCAGACCCCTACGCGGACCCTACGCCGTAGCCTGATGCGCGCCTCCAAAAAATCCTGACTACGCGTCACGTCGACGCGTCAAGACGCGAACGGCAAGGACTGTGATTGGCAACCACTTGAAAACCTGTCGTGTGCTCAAGTTCTGTCCATTCAAACTTTATCTGTCAATCAGCAGCTTGGATAAGCGACACGTAAACGTCAACACGCAACAATCAGAGACACACAAACAGACACACAAAGCTGCGGACTGGTTCGCACGGCCTTTTAAAGACAGCGTGAATGTTATTTAATTCAACTACCAGCGAAGTAAAGTGAGAAACTTCTCGGTCAGACTGACAGACAGCTGTTAGCTCCGTTAGCACCGCCGCCTGTCTGACTACGAGTTGTTAGCCTGTTAGCATAACAAACCTGAATCACTGACGTTGATGACGTCCCCCGACACCAACGCGTTCCCTCGACGCAGAACTTCGAATGCTCAATGACGGCGTAGGGTGGACGACGTAGCTACGCCGTCGCCGCGACGCAGAAGCATAAACCAGGCTTTACTCCACAGCCTTTTGAGCCTTTTCACATGTTCATCTTTCTGCCTTTTCAACTCCTTCACACTTTTAACCTCATGTTAAACAATTAAAATGGTCAACTTTTTAAGCTCTTTCAGCCCCACGTCAGCTTTTCTGCCCTTTCAGCTTTTTAAAATATCCATCTTTCTGCATTTTCAACTCCTTCAAACATTCAGCTTCATGTTCAGCCATGAAAATGTTCAACTTTTTCAACTCTTTCAGCCCTTTTCAACTTTTCAGTCTCTTCATCTTTTTAAAATATTCATCTTTCTGCCTTTTCAGCTTCTTTATACATTCAGCTTCATGTTCAGCTCCAGAAACTGTTCAGCTATTCATTATTATAAGCTCTTTCGGCCTTGACCTTTTCAACTTTTCAGCTTTTTGACTTTTTCAGCTTTTCGGAAGTACATTCAGCAGATTTCGCTTCAGACTTCAGCATTCACACTGTATTTTCGTAGGAAATGCAAATTTTTCTGGTTAGCATTAATTGCCTATATGGGAAATATTTCAGCAACTGCTTGGCCGATTTGTACAATATTGGCATGGTTTTGGGGGCTACTGAATTCATTTCTGACATTTAAAAAATTCGAAATGGCAGTTTAAACCAAACATGGCCATACTCCCAATTGGCCGATTTTGATGAATTTTGAGTCAATTTAGAAGTTTTAGCTGAATCTATGAAAGTAATTGTAGGATATTTATGAACTCTATCAAAATGATGCATAATATGTACATTTTAATTCACATAACATTACACTCTGAGGTGACGTTGGAGATAACAAAGGCAAGTACCATATCAAAATTCAAAATGGCAGTTTAAACCAAAAGTGGCCATATTTCAACTCCCAGTGGACCGATTTTGATGAATTTTGAGTCGATTTTGAGGTTATTTATATGCTTAATACGTTGGACCTGCATTTCAGAATCAAGAGAGCACAATGTCATTGGTGTTAATGTTGAGACATAATACTTCTTCAAATTTCTTCAGTTCTGATTGTGTTTTTTGGCTGCACAACTTTGTGTCATTGTCGCTGTGGTTACTGTGTCGGGCAAAATATTGGCTGGATGGAAAGACGGACAAAACAGAGCTTTTTTATATTTGGACATGTTGGGACTCACAGATGAAGTCATTCATTGTGGCTTTCAAAATGGACTCTGAACTGAACTCATTGTCCCAGAATTCCCCATTCTTCACACCAAGGTGCAAAATTCAGGTTTGAGCTACTATTGGTCAGGGTGACAGACCCCCTGCTGATCAGGTAGTCAAAACCCCAGCGCCTTCCTTATTTGCTCTCTCTCACTCAACGCGCTCTACTTCTTCAACTTCAGATCTTCAAGGGCTCCTCTCCACCTCCCCCCATGGGGCTGCCTGCCCTCAAGATCTCTTCTTCTGGGCCCAACAAGCTGTGGAGATCTGCAAGCTGCCTTGGCAGCAGGCCCAAAGACCTTTTCCTCACTGCAGCGACACGAGGTCCTGCCAATCTGAGGATCTGAGAAACACCAAGCAGGTTAGCACCGAGCTGCTATCCTTGCAAAGGAAAGGAGCGTTTTTAAACTTTAAACCCTGGTTGATGTAATGTGTTCAATATATGTGTCTGCATGCAACTAACCATCTCCTATAACCTGGCATCACGTCACACACACACACACACACTCACACACAGACACATGCACACACATTCCTTGAGGCTAGAGCATATCACACCCACATGAGATATCAGTGACCACCATTGTTTCTTTGTTCTGCCAGACACACACACACACACACACACACACACACACACACACACACACACACTTGTATATAGTACGTTAGCTAGATTGTGTGTGTTCATCTTTGTGCTAAATAAAAGACTTTTGAACCTTCTTGCTGTCTATTTAATATCATACAAGAGTGAATGTTGCCAACCTCTACACTGTCAAGAACTCCAAAATCCTTCAACCATTACAGCTGTTATTGTAAATTTGGTTGTAGTTATTAAGTTAATTATTAATCAGAGTTATAAACAGTTCAGTACATTTTTATGAGACCGATTTAGTAAAATAGCTATCTTTTCCCTTCTTCAAGGGTGATGCCCCAAGGTGATCTAATGCAAATTGAATCATATTATTTATCATAATTAATAATTATCCCAAATAATCATTAATTATTATTGATAGCCAAATTTAACCTAAATCTTCCTTTTATTATTGCACAAACATTACATAATTGTGCCTCACGTAATGAAAGGCCCAACAGATCATATCATCTCAGTGCAAGTAAGTTGATCAAATGAAGCAGATAACCACAATTACAGTGTGTATATAGTGCATATCTCATTTTTAAAATGTTACATATAGCCTACTTCTAAACCGTCTCTTGGGGTGGTTTAAATTGTTAAAATTTGGTAGGAGTTCTTTTGTGTAAAATCCAGAGACTTAATCTACAGTAATTAATACATCAACAGTTAATGTTACCACTACTACCGAAAAAAAGTTAGCCTACTTTGCTTCATCACCCCAATCCTAATAGTGCATAAGTTCTGGCGAGCAGAAAGAGAGGGTGACTTGCTGTTGCAACATCAACATGCCTCGAAGTGATGCTGCCCTATTTTTTTGATGCCGGTCACCAGAACTACTCAACATGGATCACATGGCATCTGCGTGACATGCAGCACCTTCCTGCTGCCAAGGATGACCTCCTCACGGGAAGCCATGTGTGCCGCCACTCAGATGGTGCAGCTGCAGTGAGTGGAGATATGTTTGTGGAGCAGACATGCATCAAGCAAGGGAAGGGAGTAGGAGACATGAAGGGCATCTCCACCAACCCTGTGCAGGTCGCAGTGTGGATCCAATGTTTCGGCATCCGCTCCCATCTCTCCAAGTCATTGGATGACATGTACGATGATGCTGAAGAGTTGGAAAAGACAATGAAGCCCAACAGACACAAAGAAGAGGGTATGAGAGTGCTCTGGGAAAACTCTCACCCACTCACCACAGAGACTGCTACACATGTCGCCTGCAGAGGGAGAGATGGGATGACACTGTTCTCAACATCAATTCGACAGTAGAGAAACTTAATGAGCACTGTCGGTCCATCCTGGCTATACATGTTCTCTTTGGGTTTGACACCACCTCCTATCACGTTGGTAAAGGGAAGGTGTCCACGCTCAGTGAGAGTAGTACCTGGTGACTTGCTTCACTTCATCGGAGAGGAAGGAGTTACTGATTTGCAAATCACAGAGGCAGTGAGGGTTTTGTCCTGGCTCTGTACAACCACAGGAAGTCTTCATCTCTGAACGTCGCCAGATACGACATATACTGAAAGTGGAAACCCCCCCCCAGCACTCTTCAGGGGGAGTGTTGGGGGAGGTGCGCAACGTGCACTTCCATGGATGGCGTGCCCATCTCCAGGTGCTGCATTGAAAAGCAGCAGGCCGCCCTGATCCACCAGCTGAGGACATCACCAAGTTTGGATGGGACAAGAAGGAAGGCGAGAAGGAAGGAGAGGAAGTCATCATGCCTGTCCTGGATTCAAGCCCCGTTGCTCCTCCTGCCCTGTTGGACATTATCAGCTGTAGCTGCAAAGCTGCAAGCCTGTACCAGCTACTGCTTCTGCAAAGGCGATGACAGTAAATGTTGCAACCCGCTCACACACTCACAGCAAAAAGAGTGTGGCGAGGGATAAGTGAGAGGAAATTAAATTAAATGACCCAACTAGAAAAAACAAACCGACAACGCCACCCTGGGAATTTCACCCAGGGAATTAATTTAAAGGGCAAGGCACACAGGTAAGGTCACTCATTAAAAGGCATGAGACGTGGGTTAAATGTCATGGAAAAATACACTTTTATTAAATAATCTCTCTTTTAAAACAATCTTTGGATCCTTCACCCAAAAGCAAATAAGGGCTTGGAGCCGAGTGAGTGGGCAATGACTAGTGCAAGAGGGGGGGGGTTCTACCAAAATAAGTCAACCAAAATCACCCAACATACGTGCACACAACTGAAGTAAACCCGCTCCCAGGACACAGCAAACGAGACAAGGGGGGGACACCACCACCAGGACACCAGCACGCCACCACCGGTCTCCAGCCACTAAAAAGAGAAATAAACAAATCAGCGGGCAATTGACAAAACAACATGAAACAAAATGATTTCAGAAATTAACAAAGTTATAACTATTGGGCAAATAAACTTGACCCATATTAACTGCCCCCTGTCAACTCATAGTAATAAAAAGAATATGGGAACAAAGACCCAAAAGAAAACACACACAAAGCAACAGAGATAATTACATAAAGTAGGACTATGTAAATAGTCAAACCAAAATAATTATCAAATTACTCAAATAATCAAAACACACTTTAACACACTCATTCACATATCGGGGGGCAAGCCCCGATTAAAACACACACTGGGTGAGCGCCCCTGGTAGAGCTACTCGGAGGTAGCCGCGAGAGACAGGCGGCAGTAGACACAAGGTGCCAGCCGGAGCAAAGCACGTGGGGCAACTTGTATTAAACTCCTTTCTCTATATTATTTAGCCATAGTCATAGTATTCTAATTTTGATATGGTACTTGCCTTTGTTATCTCCAATGTCACCTCAGAGTGTAACATTATGTGAATTAAAATGTACATATTCTGCACCATTTGGATAATTGTGTTCATAAATATCCTAAAATAAATCCTTTATTTTTATAGATTCAGCTAAAACTTCTAAATTGACTCACAATTCATCAAAATCAGCCCATTGGGAGTTGAAATATGGCCACTGCCATTTCGAATTTTTAAAATGTCAGAAATGAATTCAGCATCCTCAATAACTCCCAAAACCACGCCAATATTGTCCAAATCGGCCAAGCAGTTGCTTGGAAATATTTCCCATATAGACAATTAATGCTAATTAATGCTAACAATGCTAATTATGCTAATTGCCCAACATATGCAAGTTAGCATCTGGCAGTTTCTTAATGCTGGGGACCCATACTGTACATTTCTAACATTAAACTTTGGTGTACTCAACATTTGGGTTCACAATGGGCTCTATGGGCTGGCAAATAGACTAATATGCCTTTCGGAATTTTGAGAGCAGCCTAAAATTCTGAGCCTGTTGATCGCCAACTAGTAGTGGAATCTCCACAGATCTATTGATTTTGGCTGGATTCTTATATTTTTTTCTGTGGAATGAGTATACTGTTTGGTGAAAAGAATGACATATTGACTGATGTCATAACTTGGAGGAATAATTGATTGCCAATGAAGTCAAGATGAAAATATTCGAAAAAAGTGAGAAAACACCTGATTGTTTTGGTTTTTTTGCATTAAATCGATGCAAAATCATATAGAAATGTGTTTTAAGAGTAATTTTTTCAGTGGATATTGTCAGCACATGTGTTCTGTGTATCTGGAATGCATTTATTGACAGCCTACCAAACCCACTGAGGAGTTGAGGGAAAAAAAAATAATTTTTCACATTTTTCCGATAAAAAATATAGGGTGCATACACTAAAATGGCCACATTTTTTTTTGCTGTATTTCCAGCAGAGCAGACCCTCCAATTATTGGTTCTTGGGGTCAAAGTTAACAGAAAAAATACAAATAAAAAGCATGGCAGACCATGTCAGCTTCAACCCATTTTATTGAGCTTTTGAGACTTTGACTTTCCGACTATTAGCAGTAGGTCCCACAGAAGACCAACCAGTCATCACCCGGCTGACCAGACAGCAGCCAGTTGTGGTGCCCCCAGAGACTGAGATGATACTGTGGGCCCAGGTTCCTGAAGACCCTCGAACAGACAGATGGGGAAGTCGAAGTGGCGGTGAGAGCAGTGCAGGAACTGCCAGAGGATAGCACTGCAGGGGATCTCCCCCATTGCCCCCACATCCCCCAGCAACAACAGGACCGAGTGAACCAGCTGTTGGCCAAATGGAAGTGTGTGTTTGCGCAGGATGAGGAGGATTTCGGTTAAACTAGCGCTGTCCTACATCAGATCCCTACTGGCAGTGCACAGAGGGGAATCCACTCTGGACCTTGTCAGTGGATACTGGCAAGTGAAGATGGACCCTGCAGACCAGAAAAAAAATGCATTCACCACTCCCTCAGTGTTGTAGTGAGTTATTGTAGTTTCTGGGCTCTTTTCCTCAAAGGTGTCGGCGTGTAGTTTGAATTCAGAGTGCGGCCGCCCTCCGGAGTTCTCAAATCTATGGCGAAGGTAATGCCAAACGGCTTCGCCCTCTGCTCGAACTCTACCAAAATTGCCCCCCCCCCCCGAGACTCTACTCGTGTGAGCCTTTTTAAAGTCCCTGGGGCTGTACCTGCCTACTTCTAATTGGTCACTGTGGTGGGTTGAGGGTCCATCTGTCCAATCGACTAAAAAAGAAGTTGGCCTATCTCTCTGCTCATCTCCCATAAATGGCTAAATCTGTTATTGTCACTCCTGGGGTCTTGTGCTCCAAAATTACCTAAATGACCCCTCTATCCTTTCCTGGAGATGTACACATTTAGATATCTCCCTCCATCTGACATAGGAGTCAGGCTCCATTTTAGTCCCTATAGTGGCCTTGTCTCCTGCTAACCTTTGACCCACACCCAGCTGAAGCTGTGAGCCCCAAGGACGAACAGGTTAAATTTACACTGAGTTAAATTAAAGGCCAGAATGTGGTGCCATCCAGAAACCTCATTATTCAACATCATGACAGGAACCATGAGTCATGACAGGAACCATGAGCCTTCCAGTTTACTTCCGTGTTTACTCCCGTGTGCTGAGTGTGTTGAGTGTCTAGTTTTCAATTTAGATTCATCTGGTTTGAATTATTTCTGACAACAGTGACACAGAGCGCAAAAGTTTGTTTAGTCAGGATAGAACACTCCTGACTACTGTGCACTGTCTACCGACATCAACTTCGCTAATGTTAGCTAACTAGCTAACCAGCTGACCACAGGTAGCTCTGGGAGCTGCTTACCGGATGCTTAATCTCCTCGCCGGCTGCAGGTATGCTGGCGGTGTGCGAGTCCTGCATCCCCACCCTCTCAAAACTAGGGACAGCCTCTCTGGTCTGAAGGCTGACCTCAAGGAGAAGGACAAAATCCTTATGGATTTCTCCACTGTCGCCACGACCCAGGCAAAGCTGATCTCCCACCTGAGGACATCCGGCGCTGGTGACCGGAGCATGACGACCATGGACAACACCACCTTGCCATGGACTGGCTCAATCACCAACGAAACTCCAGCACCAGCACTAGCTGAGTCCCGTTGACACCGCCAGGGAGCCAAGCCCAAGTCATCGGCACCCTCCACCTCCTGCTTACGTCCCACGGACCCGCTGTGCTTCATACGGGAAGATGGAGTGGAGGCTACGTTTAGGGTTGCCAACTCCCTGAAAAATAAATAAGGGACACCTAGTAGGCAGGGCCGGCCGACCCAATTGCGTTCACCCCCTCCCGGTTTTTGCCTTTTTTTGTGTGTGAAACGATTTTTTAATTATTTGACTCGAACCTGAATTTAATTCAATGCATATTTTTGAGTGATACGAATAGATGAAAAAACAAATTATTCTTCAACAATTTATTTTTTGTGCAAAATAGCACATCTTTTTAACGGAAATCTGTCCTGCTTAATTTGACATAATACGATAAATATTTCAATATTTCAGAACGGTCCTGCTTCACTGTAAACACTATCAAATAACAGAAAACAATAGAAAGCATTGCAGTAATATTCCACATTTAGTGCAATAAAAAAGTGCAAACAGAAAGTCTGTGGAAAACTTGTAAACATTAACACTTTGTGCCTCAAAGGTCATGACTGTACAGTTATAGTAAATGAGAAAAAAAAGGACTGAACTCAAAAGCTCAATGCTACATCATGTGGAGACAGTCTATTTTTTCCATTTGTATTTCTTTTGAGCTTTTGCTGCAGGAAGGGGTTGTTTGTCCTCCAGTGCTAGTGGCACATGGGTCATTTACAGTGGTAAATAAAGAGAAAAATATTTTTGTATATATTTATAATAAGTATAGTTTATTTATTTATTTATCCATGATCCATCCATCCATCCATCCATCCATCAAGTATATGAACTGTTTAAATTTATAAGATGTGTAAAAGGTTGTATATGTGTGTATACTGTAAAGTAAGTTTATGACTGTGTATTTATTTGTATACATTATCTATCAATTGTATTTATTTGTTTATAATCATCAGTAATTATTAGAACATGGTTTATCACTACACTGGCAATTGTTTCATTCTTACCTGCCAACCAGGTGAAGCCGTTCAGTGATCTTCTCCATGTCATCAAAGGAGATCTTCCCAGATGCTAGAGAGAGTGGCTGCAGATGAAAGAGCAAAACTGCTCTGAGAAGTCAAACCACTTCTGGACATAACTGATGGCAGTGTTTAAGAAGGCTTTAAACTCCTGCCTTGCAACATCAGCATCAGATGGCGAGAGATACTGGAGCTTTTGTCTTGTTAGATACCCGTAGAACCCATCATTTCTTCTCTGAATTAATCTTCTCAGAAAAGAGTCCATGATGGAAAAGAGGTCAACAGACGTGGTTACATTCCTCTCCAGCTTTTTCACCACCTCTTCAAACAGGGACATGACATTATTACAGAAGAGGAGGTACACTTCCACAATGTCAGCCTCTTCCTCAACTCCAGCAGCATCTTCTGTCAACCTCAGCAATGCTTTCAGGTGCCTTGGACATTCTTCATCAATGCTGATGAGATATGAGTTCGGTGGAACCCAGTTCTGCAGCAGGCGGGTGATCGCAGGATTAAGTGACAGCCATCTCGTCGCCACATGGCGCAGGATTTCATGGAATTCAACGTCACAAAATTCACAGAATTCCTTCAGGGACTCTCTCCTTTTGGCAGAGGTGGAAAAGAAACTATATCTTGAGGACAATATTTTCCACATCCACTGAGAGCTTGTCCAGGGCTTTTTTCACTGTATTATGGACAATATGTGCATGGCAGTTGCCACGAAGGATCTCACTGTTGGCCTCTCTCAATTTTGTGAAGACCGAGTTGTGGATGCCATAATTGACATTTGCGTTGTCAGCACTGAATGCAGAAACATGATCAAGGGATAGACCTATGTTTTGAAGCGAGTTTTGTATTGTTTTGACAATTCCCTCTGCAGATTCGTCCGGATTTTCAACAAAATCTATTACCTTGTTGACTACCCCATTCTCTGGCGTGAAAAACTGAACAGCCAAGGGAAGCATCTTCCAATTTCCCTTATTAGAGGCATCGGTGTGAAGAGAGAATGGGAGTGGTTTTTTACCACTTTTCAGTTTTTTTACCACCTCCTCTATTGCATTTGGAGACAGAACATCTGTGACCACTGCCTCAGCTTTCGTCCTCCCACAGGACATCTTCTTGGCAATGGTGGAGTCATTCAGTGTTCGGACAGTCAGTTTGAGTGCACAGTCAGCTGAATTGTAACTTAGAGCATGCTTCACAGTGTGGTAGATATGGGCCACGTTACATCTATCCATCTATTTGTCTATGGACTGTTTGAACTTGTAAGACATGTGTAAAGTTGTATATATGTATGTATACAGTATAGTGTGTATTCTTTATCTATTGTTTATCTATGTATTACTTTTATATCTTATTTATCTATTTTATGTATTCATCTACCAATTGTACGTGTTTATTACACTTAACACATTTTTTTGCCATAAAATACTGTCATTTATTTTCGACAGAAAAAGTGCGCCGGCAGAAAGTGCATTTCGCCTTGTAGACATTATCCTGCACTTTTTCCAGGCACATGTTTTCTTTTTCCCACTCCTGTCTGTATTTTTGAAGCCTTTTCTTTTTCTTTCTTGGAGGAGTAACATCTCTGCTAGTGGTGGAAGGCCTGTGTCCGGTGAATCCACGTTATCCATGTTTGTTTTCCCGGGTGCCCCAGTCTCTTGTCTTCCGGTATCTTCTTGCAGGCAACAGTTCCTCGACCAATGAGAAGAGCCGGATGAGTGTGCTGTCAGCTCATTGGTCACAGAGCAGGAGAGGGCTGGCAATAAGATTACCGTAAATGTTCATATAAAACGCCCTGTCATTCATTGATTCCATTGGCATTTTAAAGACCATTTTGACTCTCACGGAAATACGGGACAAAGTGCGTCCCTTTTCAGCTCAATACGGGCCGCGTAACTTTGTTTCTAAATACCGGACGATTCCTTTTTTCAAGGGACGGTTGGCAACCCTAGCTACGGTAAGCTCAACTCCACTCTGGCTGGAGTAGTGCACAGGGGCGCTGGATCCAGGGTCCACCCGTCCAGCCCGATCCCTCCCCTCCCTCTCGGCCAGGAGAAACCGCGGCCAAGCGCCATAAACCCGAACTTCAGGCTCCATCCCGCACCTCCAGGCAGCCAGTGGAGCGGCGCACCCCCTCTGTGCTGGTTGTCAGGACCGCCATGGTCAGGCCGGACCTTCTGCCACCCTGGAGCCAGCGTCAAGGTGGTCGCGTCCTCCAGCTGAGTGAACAGCACAATTCGGCCTCCATGCTGGTCCTGGAGTCGGGCATCAACGACCTCACAAATCAGCAGTCGGGATTACGTCTCCCTCTTGGATCGCCTGCTGGACACGGGGAAGCGGCTAATTATCGCCAGCCCGCTTCCCCAACCTTGGTATGGTGGCGTCACCACCAGCCGCCTTGTAATCACTGCTAGGATTACCAGGAGAAGGAGAAGGAGCAGCCTCCCCTATCCGTCACCGTCAGACCGTGTGGATTTTTGAATGGGAGTGAATGGGATAGCAGATAAGAGACCGGCGGCGACTTCACTGCGAGTGCATGGAAGGAACGTGTATCGACGGCGACGTGACGACGGCGTACATTACAATTACCAACAAAATATACGTCTGAAACACGTCGTCACCTAAGTACGTCGTCAACAAAGTACGTCGTCACTAAGTACGTCGTCACCAAAGCACGTCGTCACCTAAGTACGTCGT
>CAEMYA010000825.1:60126-70167 GCA_903131615.1 Diplodus sargus | reverse complement strand
TCTTCAGTGCATCTTGCACATTCACCTTTCCACCCGCCATCCGGCCATTTATGATATGGTAGAGGGAAGCAGTGTCTGTGGTGAGTGGGTGAGAGTTTTCCCCATAGCACTCTCAGGATTTTAGCTCGGTCCTCTGTGTCCAACTCCCACCATCCTTAACCCTATTCTTTGTGTCTGTTGGGCTTCTCTGTCTTTTCCAAAGCTTCAGCATCGTCATACATCTCATCCAATGACTTGGAGAGGTGGGAGCCGATGCTGAAAGATTGGATCCACACTGTGACCTGTTCAGAGTTGGTGGAGATGCCCTCCATGCCTTTCACTCCCTTCCCTTTCTTGATGCATGTCTACTCCCCAAACATATCTCCACTGCACTGCAGCATGTCGCGCAGATGTCATGTGATCCATCTTGAGAAGATGTGATGACCAGCGGCAAAGAAATAGGGCAGCGTCTCTTCAAAGCTTTGCTGTTGCAACAGCGAATCACCCTCTCTTTCTGCTAGCCAGAACTTGTAAGCTATTAGGGTTAGGATGATGAAGCAAAGTAGTTCTTCTTTTGGTAGCTGTAGTAACATTAACTGTTGATGTATTAATTACTCTGGATTAAGTCTCTGGATTTTACTCAAAATATCTCCTACTATATTTCACAGGCGGTTTAGAAGTAGGCTATAGAGATATTAGGCTATATATAATTTAAAAAAATAATAATAATTGCACTACATACAAACTGTAATCACTGTTATCTGCTTCTATGTGATCAACTTACTTGCACTCAGACGATTTGATCCAAATATTAAAAGCTCTGTTTTGTCCATCTTTCCATCCAGCCAGTATTCTGCCCGATGCAGTTACCACAGTGGCAATCACACAAAGTTGTGTTGCCAAACAACGAAAGCAAAACTGAAGCAATTTGAAGAAATATTACGTCTCAACATTCACACCAATGACATTGTGCTCTATTGATTCTGAAATGCAGGTCCAGTGTATTAAGCATATAAATAACCTCAAAATTGACTCAAAATTAATCAAAATCAGCCCATCGGGAGTTGAAATAGGGCCACTTTTGGTTGAAATTGTCATTTTGAATTTTGAAAATGTCAGAAATGGATTCAGCATCCTTAATAACCCCCAAAACCACTCCAATATTGTCCAAATCGGTCAAGCACTTGCTGAAATATTGCCCATATAGGCGATCAGTGCTAATTAATGCTAATAATGCTAATTATGCAAATTGCCCACCATATGCAAGTTATCATCCAACAGTTTCTTAATACTGGGGACCCATACTGTACATTTCTAACATAAAACTTTGGTGTACTCAACGTTTCCGGGTTCACAATGGGGCTCTATGGGCTGGCAAATAGATTATAGCCTGCTCACCTCTTTGCAAATGCACCTGTAATGACTCATAATTATCAATTACAGGGCCAATAAAGATTATACTTTTTCAATACTGGTCATGTATTGAAGCTTTAGTTATGTAAAAGTTCATACACATAAATAAAACCATAAAATGTTAATTTTGGGATTCATTTGAACACTTTATCTTGTGCAGGAACTTGAAAATCACTGTGTTTTAAGCATATTTCACAGATAATGATATACTGCTATTATGAAGTTTTTTTTCTGAGGGCTCCTAGACCAAAATTACATTGTAGACCCTAAGGAAACACCATGCAAAATTTGGTGCTTTTATCACCTCCGTAACGGTATTTTCACTATGCCACCGGACTAGTAGTGATGGTAGCCAGATCAGTTGTCAGAGGAACCACGTCAGGAGGATGGGTACAGGCTCACCACAAAGCTCTCCTCTGGACATATGAGATTGTTGTAGAACATGCACAACAGAGACAGACTCTGGATCAAAAGCGCTACAACCTGAGACAGAGGGCCTTACCACTTCTACCTGGTGAGCGAGTCTTAATTAGAAACTTCCACTGCAGGGCTCAAGGAAAGTTCCGGGAGCCCTTTGTTGTTGTGGCAGCACTCTCCCTTGACAGCCCTGCATGTAGAGTTCGGCCAGAGGGTCATGAGGGACCTGAGAGAATTATTCATCGTAAAGATCTGAACCCCTGCTTGTATCCCCCGGTAGAAACCCCCTCGGAAGCAGAACAGCCACAGGACACAATAATGGTGAGGGGGTTTCCTCTAATGCTTCCTCTTAGGCCCCAGTGGATACCAGTTCAAGGATCTGCAGAGGGCCAACCAGTGGGACCGCCACAGTCGACAGATCCACACGAGCAATGCCCCGGGGCAGTACATATGCAGGAAGCGGCAGTACAGCAAGAACCACAAGGCGACCAGGCAAGAAACAGTCTGCCTTGCAGGTCAACACGGACAAATCTGGGGGTTAAGCCTGCCAGGTACTGTGAGTAGAAGCCAGTTGTCGGGACGACAATGGGTTAAGTTGGGGGGAGTGTCACAAAGTCACCAAGAGGGACCTTTTTTGTGTTGTGCACTGTATTAATTTATTCTTAATTGTGTGTGTGTGAATCGCTGTTTTGAGGTGTCTCTCTCTCCTGTGTGGCTGAAGGACCTCCCCCTGCAGCAACCTGGCACACCTGCAAGTAGTAATCACCTTCCCAAGGAGGAAGCGGAGCAGGACGGGGCCTGGGAAATCCAACAGACACAGCAGAGAAGAAACAGGAGCAGCATAGGACGCGCTGGCTGAACTCCACCTTGTCCCCCCCTTACCTGCAGTCAAGGAGAAGTAAAGACTGGCTGGACAGCTTTCGACCCCTGGTAAAGACTCTTTTAAAAGACTGTGGCCCTTCATCACCCCCATCTTTTTTCTTTTTTTTTTACTGTTTGTTTTTACCATATCTGCCTGCGTTAATAAACCGCCTTATTGAACTTCTGACTCTGCCCACTTTTTTAACCACAGAGTAAGGTAGCCTGTGACAGAGGCATTAATAAAATTGTCTTGTGGTCAACTGCCATTAAATAGACATCTGACAGATTACGTCAAGGTGCTAAAATGAAGCATTACCTGGTCATTACCTGGTACAACACACTGCTGCCAATTGTCGATTTTGTATGATTCTACAGCTGCACTGCAGGTTATGTGCCCTGCCTCTAGGAACCACGTTTGGTGCTCTTGGGCTGCATTTTTTGTTTTGTAAAACAGGAGGCACCCACCCACCAATCAGAGACAAGAGATGCATGCAGGGAGGTTGTGCTTGATTTTACTAGCCCATTAGGGCCTGTTACCATTTTCCCCATCTCCAGACAAAACAACAAAAAAGGATATATGATTTGAGGACTAAACGGTAGGATGGGCTAAGGCGAGTTTTGGATGGGCTTGAGCCCACCCAAAAAAGGGCTAGCCTTGCCACTAGTCTATAGGCAATAATCTAAAGGTTTATTAATTCAATTATATTCAAATTCGCTTTATTGACCTGAATGCCACAACAACAATATTGATAAAGCACCAAGAACCATGAAAAGAGTACCTCGCACAGTACCGTTATATTTGCTGTTTGTGT
Organism: Diplodus sargus; assembly: GCA_903131615.1. Classification (NCBI taxonomy): domain Eukaryota; kingdom Metazoa; phylum Chordata; class Actinopteri; order Spariformes; family Sparidae; genus Diplodus; species Diplodus sargus. Next base: position 66,685 of record CAEMYA010000825.1, on the reverse strand, counting down.
GTGTGTGTCTGTCTGTGTGTGTGTGTGTCAGGTATGGAAATTAGCACCCGCCACCCGCAAAATGCGGGTGAATTTGTGTGCTGCCGGGTTAACTGAATCAGTTTACCAGCCACTGTGGCGGTATCATTCCAGTCAAATCTGATCCAATTAATCTTAATGATCGATATCTTGATTGACGTATAACAGTGTGCAAGATGTTTCTGATTGGACCAAAGTGTCAGGTGGACTTCAGAAGGGACGGAATTTCAACACTACTAGAATGGCCGTAAGCGGTCATTTTGACTGCTAGATTTTACACTCTATAATCTCTCGTGTAAATACCCAATTAACTGGTGAATGCATTCAGTGTCTCATGATATTTAAAAAAAACAATAAACAAAATAACACCAAAATGTACATTGTATTTAATTATACATTTATCAATATTCATATCATCGCACATAGTAAACCGTAATTTTTGCATATATTTAAACAAGATTTTAATAGAGAAAACTCAGAACAAGAAAATTAACAATTAAAAGTAACTTATTTGATTATGAAACATTTTATTTTAACACTTAATAATGTAGAATAATAAAAAATAATAATAATCAAAAAAGCTGTAAACAAGCTGATCTAAAACAAACTGAGCCTGTTTGGACATTAAGTCTAATCTTTACTAACCAAAAAGTAGTTTCCTTGCTTTGGTGCCCATTGTGTTTCATGAATGTGTAAAGTTGGGATATCACCACTGCATCTGTAATGAAAACTGTGGTCCTGTGCCTAGTGATATGATGAAGTTCAGGGCGGGATGATTACGGTATAAGTCTGCCAGCTGCAATTAGCTTGCTTCAGTACACAGAGATGCTGTCACAGATCAGTTGCAGGGCGGACCTAACTGTATGGCACAGACTGTTTACCCGAACTAAGGATATTTGTCAAGTGGTGGAAAGAACAGATTGAACAGCTTGACTCACTTGAAGACCTGCCAATTCCCTGGCAGAGGTTGAAGAGGCAGCCAAGACACTCCTGAGCAAAAAGGTAACTTGTGTGGATGAGATTCGCCTTGAGATGCTGAAGGCTCGGAACATATATCTATGTATGGAGAGAGAGAGAGAGAGAGAGAGAGAGAGAGAGAGATTATGAGCCATAAGATATTACAGGTTAGCTGGAAAATGCATTGTCACAAAGCTGACAACAGGCTGTTTTCTGACACCATTAAAAACTGACTTCTTGGGTGCCATTTAGCTCAGTTGGTAGAGCAGGCGTCCCATGTACAGAGGCATTGTCCTCGCTGCAGCGGCCCCAGGTTCGACTCCCAGCCAGGGGCCCTTTGCTGCATGTCACTCCCCCTCTGTCACAAACTTCAGCTGATCTATCAATAAAGCCATAAAGGCCAAAAAAATACTTTTAAAAAACTGACTTTTCTGTGTTTTTGTGCAGCATCAGCATTATTTTATGTGTTGCACCAGTCAATTTGTTGAAGAAGGAGCTAAGCCAAATGGCAAAGCTTTCAATTTACCAGTCAATCTACATTTCAACTCTCAATGGGACAGGAGCGGGGACATCCTCAGGGAGCTTGGAGTAGAGCCACTGCCCCTTTGTATCAGCCGAAAACAAATGAAAAGCAAGCAGCCTAAGTGACATCTATCTGTCAATCCCACCTGCTCTGTTTCACCACACTTACATTTCACCTTTATTTTGACCATGGTGGTATTCATTTTCCAGCAAAAAGTCTCACATAACACAATACATGTAATTACATGCCAAAAATATTTAGATACCAAAAAACATTCAACCACCACAGGTATATTAATTTTATGAATCATTTTATTTATAATAATTTATTAATAATTATTATTCCTTATTGATCAACACTACACAGCAGAGAAGAACAATAAAAAGCATTTGCTTATCTTTGTGTTTATTTCCAAAACAGCCCATAAACCATCCAGAGAGCCTTTTTTGCCTCCTTTCCTCTGCTTCTACTTTACTCCTCAGGTCTTGGGCAGTTCAAGGTCCTTTGGTGAAACTCACATATGGAGTTGATTGAACTTGGTCAGCAGGGGTCCAACAGGGTTAAGGAAGAGTAGCAAGGAGATGGTGGATGGGGAAAGAGATGACATCTTATTCTCTGTATGCCTGAATGCCATTGATGCAAAAATCGCTGGCAGAGTGTCTCCACTCCATCTTCCCCAAAAGATGTGTGTCCTGAGGCCAAAATTGCGAGTTAAGCTCATTTAAATCATCAATTAACTTGTAATATCCAGTTTGGTCTTTCCCTTGTGATTGCATGGATTTCTCTAGATTCTTTGCCAGGCATCCAGAATACACCCTCTGGTTCAGGGTTTTATTGCTGGATTGGCTGGCATGGTCTCCAACACCCTGATCTCCAAACAAATGGCTTCATCTGCCATTATGATTATGCAATCTCACTTTTGGAGCTCAAGAGACAGCTCAGACAGTTCTTGTAGTGCATCATACAAGTCCTATATTGTGCCACATCGAAGGGGAGATTCCAGTCCAACATCAGTTTCTGGGAGTCTGTTTCGTGCTCAAAGTCGTAAGCTTGTCTATGATGCTTGGTTTTCTTGTAAGCTGTACAAAAAACCCTGGCACTTGGTTGTTTTGTTGTTGATTACTGCATTTGTGAATTTGCCTTGTAAAACATATTTGATGCTATTATGTGTGCCTTAGACTTCTCAAAAATCTTCTTCTTTGAGGCCATTTGTTGTTTTTTCAATCTCTGTCAAAGATTGATTAACTGAGCCTGATAACCATTCTTTAGCCAGTCCTGTCAGCAGTTGTTTCTGCAGCCAATGACCTGACATTTTTTTTTCTTCAGTTGGTACAGCCCTGACCTCTCTTGTCCATTGCAAGCCAAGGACAACAGCCTTTCATGAATCTGAACTGAGCTTCTGTCTGAATTTCCCCAGTTTGAGTACCCTCAGGAACATCACCTGTATTGTGTTCATTTCCACCATCCCCTCTCCCTGATTCGGTTAGTCCTCTCCTCGTTATCATCTTCTCGTTCCCTGTGCTCGTCATGTCGACAGGTATACTTGCACTAGCATTACTCCTACTAGCAATGCAGCTGCTAACATTACCTGTGCTGCTTTCTCCATGATGTTGATTCTGCTTAGATTCTGCTGAGACTGACCGGCTGGCTTGAAGAAACCCAACAAACTTGATTTTTTGACATTTTACCAGTTTCCTCAATGTTGCTGAGGGTAGGCTATCCTAATTCACATCGTGGTTTCAAATCACACAATAAGCTTACGTGACACGCACAAAATTACCACACTACAGATGCAGCATGACCACTCTCTCTCTCTCTTTCTTTCTCACTTTCCCTTTTTAAAAATCTGATTTAAAATTAATTAAAAAAGCCAAACAAGTGATTTCAATTGATCTTCAATGAGAAATTAAAGCTGCAAGCAGCGATGAATGGGCCCTCGCAGTCCGCTGCTGTCGTGGCTTGTTCACGCAACACCTTCCGCTGAGGAAGTCGTTCCTTTATAATTCGGTTGCCTGCTACTGCCGATATTAAATAATGGTATGAAATAATGTATGCTGAAGTCAAAGAATGTGTGCTGAAGTCAGAAAAACTGTGTGAACTGCTGCGTGATTCCCCAGGTGAAGACTGAGTCGATGGTCTGCTTCTGGAGCTGGCTGAAGAGAATGTCCACACGAGGCATGATGCAATGAAAAAGTTTCAGGAAGAAGCTGAAAGTATCATCCTCCAGTAGCCTTACAAACCTTCCAGCTTCCTGCACAGTGGTAAGCTCAAACGTGATGGTTGTGCTCAAACACAGTGTTCACGGCACAGATATGGAAGGTTCCATCTTACTGTGCTTGCTCTTGGGAGTCTGTGTGCCACCACTCTATCAAGCACACACGTTCTCTTGGGAGATTTTGAAAAAAATCCAGAGAATCCAGCCAGGTCAGAGAAGAACTGATTAACTATGGGATGTGAGATGTCACCTGCGGCATGATGAAAGCTGAAGAGGAAGAAAGATTAATGTTTATAAAGCTGAAATGGCAGAAAAGCAGAAAAGTAAGAGGGCTGAAAAAGCTTAAAAAGGTGAGCAGTTTCAATAGCTGGTCATATGCTGGAGCAGTAGCAGAACCAAAGTTGAAAATGTCTCCATAAGAAAGAATGGGAAAAATGTCTTTCAAACTCCTGCGATTTTTGAAAGAAATGTAATGGTTATTGGCAAAATATTTATATATTGAATCACAGGAGACATTGCTGAACTCTGTGATGCTTTCTTTATTTGTGTAGAGTGAAAAATGAGGGTGGCAGTGTGACAGACAAAACAGGTACCGTCTGCTCCCTAGAAATTTAGGCTCAAAATTAACAATAGCGGCTTATGGGGGAGCTGCTGGAGTGCTTGTTGCTCTAGGACTTGTACAGCCAAAAGTGTAAGTCCTACATCTGAAATAAGACCATCAGCTGAAAGCCAACAGGATGTCCTATGTATATAGTGTCTATGTGAAGTAAAAGACGTGGGATCCAAATCAAGCTGAAGATAATTTTTTCTCTAGTTCTTCCAGCTGCTCTACACTCTAGCGATGATGTCACGCCCTCTAGCTCATGCAATACACACCCATTATAAAAGCGGAAGACGGGCTAAAACTACTTCAAACTAAAACTGTGATGATTTCCAAACCATAAAAGTTTTTTTTTAAAACTGAATACATGTCCAATAGTTCAAAGTCTTCTGACTCTTTAAAAGTTGGAATTGTGGCTCGAGCTCAAAGTATGAGGGACTAGGAGAGGTTGAAATTCGATAAGTTTTGAAGAGGATTTGAAGATTTCCCCATTTACTTACCATTGACAATAATTAGACTACGACCAGAGTGCCATCGGCCGGTTTGCACCAAATTTTGCACCATACCACACAATTATGAACATGTATGTGATAATCAGACAGTATTTTGTAAAGATATGCAAGATTGTTTGTTTTCAACACAATGTGCAGGAAATTGTTGTTTTGTCTTTTAGGCGTTTTATGGACTATCAAAATTCTTTTGATAACTTTTTGTAAGGAGGGTCCACACATGCTACATTCAAAGTTTGGTGCAAATCGGTCAAATTGCCTAAGAGGAGTTCGAAAAAGTACGTTTTTCATTTGCCCCGATTTTGCAAATGGAAAGCTATATAGCGAAAATGGGCGTGGCCTACACCACACAATTCAGATCAACTCAGGGAACACGTAGATATAAGGTTTAACAAGGTACAACACATTATGTGGGAGTATTGGGTCGAAAACGCTTTCACATGGAAAATAGTAACTTCAGTTTCATGTCATTAGACCACACCAATGTGGAGATATGCAACACTTCCTGTTTTGAACCAAATCTGCAGGAAGTTGTTATTTAAAAACTTGAGTATTGTTTGGCCTATCAAAATTCTTTTACTAAGTTTTTGTCAGGAGGGTCCACAGATGCTGTGTGCCAAGTTTCGTGCAAAGCGGTGAAATCGCCTGGGAGGAGTTCGAAAAAGTAGGTTCTCGACATTTCGCGAATTAGCGGAAAGAAAAAGGTAGGCGGAAGTGGCCGTGGCCTATACCACTAGATTCACCAGAACTCAGTGAACAAGTGTATATAAGGTTTTTGAATGTGCGACAAAGTATATGGGAGTTATTAGCCAAAACGCACTTTCCTTAATAACAGCGCCACCTAGTGGTGGAAACTCTGGACGACAATAGATTATAACATTTTTCACCAGGTGTGACTTATATTCCAACAATAGTGACCTCACAGGTCGAGACCTGCTCGGGCCCTAATAATCACTAACCCTAACCCTAGGGTTAGATTAACTTGATATTTCCAGCATGTTGGTTGCTAGCTGGGTAGTTGTTGTTCTTTCCTGTAGAGACAGGGATTTTCACAGATTAAAAAAAATCACATATGACACACATTCTATCTTTTACCTTATTAGAAGTTGGAACAATTCAATTTATTCACATACTGTATGAATGTAAGAAGCATATTGCCCTGTAGGTACATTTGAGGTATCCACCTGCCAAAGCAAAACGAAAAGTGGTTGCTAAGTGTGGGGAGCCTGATGAAGCAGGCAAATTCTGGAATAAAGCCAGGCCCCCTAGGTGTAAAGCCAGAGGAAACACCTAGAGTCATTTGTGATTCTGCTCTGATATGGAACGGTTTATCAACAGAGGTAAAGATCACATTACTTCTAAGCTTTTAGGTCTCAAACTGGATTTATCTATATTTTGGTTCATCAACCTGACTGAGTCAGCAATCTGCAGAGCAGAGGTCCGTTTCACAAAGCAGGTTTAGTGAAAACTCTGAGTCTGTTAACCCTGAAATGAGGGAAACTCTGAGTTTTCCGTTTCACAAAGGGAGGTAACTCAAACCAGAGAAAGAGGGGTAACTCTAGCCTGTTTCACAGAGAGAGGTAACTTAAGCTTTCGGTCAGTTACCATGGTAAGATACTCTTTGAAACTAACCTGGTCGGGACCAGGTTTTTCTAAAGCCCAGCATACACTGTGCGATTGTCGGCTCGTTTTGAGCCGATTTTCCAGTCGTGCGACTATTTTTTGGATCGGGCCGA
>CAEMYA010000825.1:32449-46354 GCA_903131615.1 Diplodus sargus | reverse complement strand
ATATATATGTATGTGTATATATATATATACATATACATATATATATATACATATATATATACACATGTATATATACGTATATATATATATACACATATATGTGTATATATACACATATATATGTGTATATATACATGTGTATATAAATATGTGTGTATATATATGTGTATATATATATGTATCTATATATGTGTGTATATATATGTGTATATATATATGTATGTCTATATGTGTATATATATATGTGTATATATATATGTGTATATATATATGTGTGTATATATGTGTATATATGTGTGTGTGTATATATGTGTATATATATATATGTGTGTATATATATGTGTATATATGTGTATATATATGTATATGTGTGTATGTATATGTGTATATTTAAGTTTGAATTTTGTAATAGAAAATTGTGTTATTGACATCCTCATTTTTGTTTTCATCTGGATTTAATGTTAGCAGTTTTTTGTTTGTAATTACATAAGATTTTCCAAACTACTCCAAAAAACAAGGACAAATGAGGCGATGTACAGATATGCTTTGATCCACAATACCTCATGTGACAGTCAAGATCGATCTCTAATTTTCAGTCTTTTTATTTTTTTAGTTCGTATTCTATTGTACTTGCTGGTCCAGTGCCTACTAGCTCTATTAAATCTGCTTGTGATGAAGCATCCATGATGGAACCCAGCAAGTCTAGGGCACGCTTTGATACTGGTGCCATAACAGAAAATGGGATATATATAACTCTGTTGAGTGTTAAATTGTCTCAGTGAAAGAGACTTTGTCCCCCCTTTGGTCCATAGTGGCCTTCTTTCCTTTACCCATTTTATATTTATAAAAGAGAAAAGCTTTTTGCTCCAATTTTCAAATTGTCAGTGAGTTGATTGAGTTTGTAAATAGACTTCAGTGTTGTGCTCGGTAAGCCATAGACTGTTTTTGTTTTGTTTTTACAAATCATTCCACAGAGTTGTTTCTACTTCATGCCAGTAATCTACAACTGGGACAAACAGTGTATTCAAATTTGTGCAGACTACACAATAAAAACATGAATCTGTTCTTGTCCAGGAGATGAGTCATGTGAACTTACATCGATGTTGAAAGCATGATGTTTGGTTTGAGATGAATGGTAGTAGACAGAAGGTGGCATGATTACACACTGTAAAAAAAAAAAAAAAAATTGTTGTTTCAACTAACAAAAGTTAGTGTCTGGGCTGCCCTAAAATTTTAAGTAAGCTTAACTTGTTAAGATTAGTTGAGACAATTGTTTAATGATTCAAAACAAGTAAATGTTTCAAGTCAATTAAAGTTAACCTTTAGTATACATAACTTAATCAAAATTCAGTTCCTATTGAATTCGTTAGTTGAGTCAACACAATCTTATTTTCTTTCAACTGGAATTCCAAAGCTGAAAATAATTAATATACAGTTCAGTCTACAATATGTAGTTTACCTAACTTTGTTATGTCAACTTCATTATACATTTATATTTGAGTCAACTTTCATAATTTAGTTCTGTTTAAGATTAAATTTACACTACATATTTGGTAATTCTCTTTCAACTTTATTTTAGATTATGCTTAAAGATCTTATCGCTATAGGTTATTGATTGTTCCAAAGAAACCAAATCAATTCCAGTTCTTCAAAGCTTTAATAAACTAGATGGGCAAGGTTAACACATCAACACATCCCATCAAGTACAAAAAGTTTTGTCCCCAAAAACAGCATAAGCTTATGGTTAAAACGTCTCCTATTTAGAATGTGCACAAATGAGTACTCTCTACTCATTTCTTATGTCGCTGTCTTTTATAACATGAAAAAAATATTCAATACAATGATGCAAACCCAAACAGGTTCAAAAAGACTTTCCGGGAAAGACCTCAAACCCTTGTAGGCAAAAAGGTTTTGACTAATGTCAACATAGAACATCATGGAAAAGGTCTTAAATTCTTGCAACTGAGAATGTCAGTGACCATTTAAAATAGTGGAACAGAACTTAAAAGATAACTCTCAGTGTAGCCTAGTGTCTACACAGTTTTACAAAGAAGTCTATTCCTCAGTCCATGATCCCTTGCAGAGCAGTGCTCACCGCCAATGTTCATGAGAACCTTCTGAATGACTTCGAAGGTCTTTCGCAGCTCCTTCAGGTAGTCAATGTTCAGTGCATATAGCAGACCCATTAACATTAGCACAAGCACAAGCGAGTAGTCCTTGATGCCATGCAGAATGATCTGTTCCTCCAGGACCACTGATATGTCAAGAAGGTCCCCTCCTTCTTTTACTAGGACAATGCCGACATTCATTCCCCTCGTCATGCTGTCCTCCATGTCTGTGGGCTTCACAAAGAAAGGAAAAAATATTTTAGTTTTGAGTATTTTTTTGAATTCTTTGAATTTGTCTAATCGTCTATGAGAAACAAGAACATATTTCGGGATTATGGCATGCCATTTAGGAAATTAAATATATATGTAATGAATGTTTGAATATACTGAATGAAACCTGAATATATGGAATGAAAACTGACGTCATGAAGGCACTGGTGCCATCTTTCGTATGGGCCTATCAGCTTCTACCTGAAGTGTTATTTCCACCAACATCTCTCCTTCAAGAATGATGCATAATGTTTTTTCAGCAATGTTGAGGGTGTCCTGGCTGGGGGCTTCGCGGCCTGGTGCGGGGGCTGAGCTGTCCTCGGGCGTGGAGCTCTGCAGAGAGTGATCAGTTCACCGTGGCATGTCATGTTTTGACCAGCCACCATGAGTGTTTCCCCTATATGCACCTAGCAGCGGCGGACCGCCACTGCTGAAATATGACCACCGTTGCTGATTTATTTATTTATTAATTTATTTTTTTTAACGAGGAGAGAGGAGAGGTGGAGAGTTGGCTCAGTCTTGTCTCTTTAGAAACTAACGTTATATCATTTTGCGCTATGGACGCTTCATATCCAGGTCAATCACACACATGTTTGAAACGATTTATGAATATAAATCCCTAGCCACAGTGGGCCACCTATAGAGACTATGAAGCCTGTTACGCTATTTCTTACAGCTGTTCGAATAATGAACTATCATTGTCATTGTCTCTGTGCCATTACCGCTTGATGCAGGTGATGCGCTGCGCTAAACTCCGTTATTCCATGCCGTGCCACGCTGCGCCGTCTCTCAGAATACACCACAACGGAGGTAACGTTAGCGCCAGGTTTGGAGAAGGTGCAACCAGAGCCGCTGAGTTTACTTGATAATGATTATTTTTGTCATTACTGCTATTTGTCTAATTTCTACAAGTCACCATTTAAGTTGAGGGACTGAAATCCTCATTGTCCTATTCAAAGGCTGCAACAGGCGACTCATCGAACCGGGGTGAAGTTAGTTTCAGGTTGGATATTCGGGGGATATTCACTCGGGTCCAGCCGCGACTTTACTGAGGTTCGCCCAGTGTTAGCAGCAGGAGGACGGTTAGCTCACCTCCCAGAGCCTCGCGCTGAATCGCTGGAGACTGATTTAGGGACCTTCATTAAATTACTTAGCATAAATATATTAATACAAAATAATTGCTTTTTTTCCTATATCTTTCATGTCATGTGGCCGAGTCAGGGGCGCTGCCAGGGATTTTGGGCCCCATGAAAAAAAATCTAGTTGGGCCCTTGTATAGGTTGCCCATGTCTCAAAGGGCCCCTTGTCAGTGCCGGGCCCTTGGAATCGTCCTAACCTTTCCCCCCCTGGAGGCACCCCTGAGCCCAGTGACTCCACACCAGTAGCAGATTGTATTAGTAAAGTGGAGAAATGAGAAACAGCTCTTTTTATTGTATTTTAGTGCTTCCTCTATTTTACATGAATATTAATATTAATATGCAGAAATTATGATTTTTTTTCTCAATAGCATTACAAAAATAATGGTAAAAAAGTTCTCTAATGCTCAAGAGGTCAACGCATTTTCAAGCAGCAATGTCCAATTCTACACTATTACGTCTCATGTCTTAGATTCTGAAAATCTGAAAATGACGGGGGTTTTGTCTTGTTTTTTAAATCCCACCAGTAGTCACCAGTTATAGGGTTATTTTTCAAAATTTCCTCATGGAGGGGTATGCCCCCAGACCCCCTAGTGTTGCGAGGTTACCAACTTGGGGCACCGCTGCAACAAAAAAAAAATCGGGGAAACACTGTATTCTAAGAATTGGGACGTGTGGGGCACAATATTTCTGTCTTAGCTGAAGCTAACAACGGGACAAAAAATAAATGTAAAGAGAGGCAAAGTGGAGCCGTATATTTTTCTGCTTTTTTGTCCTTTGCCAATCACACCTATGATTGTTATGTACTTAAGCCTAAAGAGCCCCTCTGATGCCAGTAGACACATAGAAACCTACCGGCAGGGTGCACTTTGCGCATTGCTTTTGCATGCACACGAACACTCACCTCCACTGCTACAACTCCATCAAACACTGTGCATCTTTCTTGAAGGAGAGATGTTGGTGGAAAAAACACTTTAAGAGCAACTAAACCCCTAAACAACTTTTTTCTGCTGAAACTTCTGGTCCAACTCTTGACATTTTAGTCGAAGTATTTCAATTTGGCGTATTTTGTAGAAAAAATGTAAGTGTGACTGCCCTCTATGGGTTACATAGATTTTAATCGAATTTTCCTATTGGCTGAGATGGAGGCAGAAGACGTTTTGGAGGCAGCTTTCGTCATGGTTCACCACGGTTAGCTCCGCCCCCTCCTATAAAAACTAGCACCTGCCGATCTGGAATCTGTGGCGAGTAGGTTGGATTGAGAGAATTGCGAATAGAGAGGCATAGTGATTATTGAGTAGGTAGTTAGCATAGCATAGATTGTTTTTGGGAGATTTTAGTTATTACGTGTGTTAGTTTATAGTATTTAGTACTTATTTAGCAATTTTAGATTAGTTAGCTTGTTAAGTTTTTTGTATTCTAGTAGTTACTCGTTAGTTAGTTAGTTCGTTCGTTAGGGTGTAGGTTAGCTTTAGCTTGTCGTAGTATTTGTGAGCCAGTGGCCACCATGGGTCAGCAGTGTAGTTTTCCCGGTTGCAAGAACGTCTCAGGGCTGCATCGGTTTCCCGCTGACTCAGAAATTAGGCGGCAGTGGCTGCGCGCATTGCGCCTACCGGACCGTGATCTCCCGCCTAGAGCCGGAGTTTGCAATGGTCATTTTTACCCGGAGTGCTTCTCCAATCTGACGGCGGTGAATATGGGTTCCAGTACCGTGCTCATGCTGAAAAGCAAGGCGGTGCCGAACGCTGCTGTCCCGGTGCCGACAGCCAGACCGACATCACAGCAGCTGATGCTGCTGCCAGCAACTGTCCGACATATTGAATTGAGTACAAAATAAATATAGCCACCGTAATGCCAGTGACATGATGTAGCCAACATGACTTGTAACTGCTAAGTCTCAATACATGTATTCAGTCGGTCAGTTTGAGTGCTGTATAGCCGGGCTTGGCCGTAACCTAAAAATTTGGTTTGAGTGAATATGGCAAAAAACGTTGTAATGTTAGCCAGAACTAGATTTGTGAAGCACAATTTTGTTATATTTCAGCCAAAAGAGACCAGGGAGATCGGGTGCCAAACGGAACCAGTCAGCACAAAACATGCTGCTGGACAGGCTAACATAAAGCCTCCGAGGAGAAGCAAGGGTGAGTCATAATAAAGACCGCATTTTGTATAACGCTAATGCTCTTGGGTGGCTGTGGGACAGGATTCATGTTAAGTCTATGGCGCTTGATGCCGCTTCCTTGTGATTTTTTTATTTTTTCATGAGATCTGTCAGATTAGCTCTGACCACGCCATTCTAGCCATGTGCTTCTGTTTGTTTGAATGGCAGAGGAGTATGATAGACAGATGGAGAGGGCCTCAGAGTAAATTAATTTCTTATAAAAGTGATTTTAAAACCCTGTCTTTTATTCGAACAAATAACAGTTGCAGTAGCTGTAAACAAATAAGGACTCTCTCTGTCTAAATACGGCTGTGTGTCAGGCTTGATTTGTCCGGGCTGCAACGAATAATTATTTTCATCATAAACGAATCCTGCCTTAGTATTACGTCAGCTTTTGCTTTTACATTTTGCTTTAGCTTTGTGCTCAGTGGATATAAACCTTACTGCGGAATAATTTCTTTGTGCACAGCTACTCAGGCCCGACCGCCTAACAGGAGTGTGTCTTGTGACACTGGCATGTTGGTGGCTGATCCTGAGGCTGTAGCCATTCCAGAGGTTCCAGTGGCAAGCTCCACGCCCACAAAAGGACAAGGTATGAGGTGTGAACTGATGACTCCAGCTACCAGCTTGATGTCACCAACAGCACCATGAACCGTACAAGGTAAAGGATTTAGTTCACAAGACTACTGCTGTTTCTCTCATATACACTGCAAAAAAGGATTTCTAAGAAAGTAAAAAAACCTTGTTTCTGGAAAGTTGTTCTTATTTTTTGCCAAAAAAGAAAAATAAACTTGACAAGCAAGTTTTGCATTAGAAAAATAATCTAATTTTAAGAAAATGTATCTAACTTTGTCTTAATAAGATATTACAGCCAATATTAAGATATAATTTCTGGTAACAAGCTACAACAATGGTATGGATTAAATCAAAGCACAGGAAGAAGATTGTTTTACTTATTTTAAGAATAAGACCAATTGCAAAACTTCTCATTTTAAGAAATAAATGAATTGACACATAATTGAATTAATTTTTTTATTTACTGCAGTAGCAAAACCATGCATTGATCTATGCACAACATCCATACAACAAAATGTAAAGGGTTCCTTTGAAAAAAACTAAACTTATGAAAGCGTCCACACTTTTGCACATCAGTCAAAAAAAAAAAACGATCACAAACTGTCAATCTGAGAGCACAACATGAAACAGTGTTCCTTTTATCATGCATAAAGTGAGGCTTTGTGTTGTCCAATCACATCACCCAGGTAATATTTCGTAGTGATGTATGTTATATCCTTGTGAGTAAAACTGTAATATGGAGTGAAATCTACAAGGTTATCAGCAGATACCAGTTCTGTTGCTTGTGCCATGTTTGGAATCTCTATTTTATATGCCATGTAGTCAGAATGTTATACTTTTATTACTGTTGAGAATAACTGCAATATTGCCCCTTAGCAGTGGCAGGGTTATACAGTACCCATTTGATATAGCACAAACATGCATTTATATTAATAAAGCAAAACAACAGTGCTTCTTGTGCTTTTTATTTAAGACAAATGTGCTTGTTTTTGTATGATTGTCTTAGAAGTTCTGCCTCATTCTAAGCTTTTTTTGCTAATTTTTCTTGGAGTTCAGGCATAAATTCTTAAAGTCAGCTGCAACAAGAAAGAAAATTATCTGTTTTAAGTCACATTGTAAGCTTTTTTTACTAACTGAAAACCCTAATTAAGGTGTAAATTCTGGAATTAAGTAAGAAAATCTTGAAATTAGTTCAATTAAGAAAGCAGATAACTTATTTGAAGTTCATATTTCTTAAATAATGTTGTTTCTTGGCTTGTAATAAGCAAACTTTACTACATTTTGGCCTGTTTTTTCTTATTTCAAGACATTATTGTCTTAGACTCATGGGCTAGTTTTAAGAATTCTAGCTTAGCAAAATTTGCTTACCCCATTGGCAGATTTTTTTGCTCAAAACAAGAACATTTGACCAAATGTAAGAATATTTGGCTTATTTCCAGGAGGGCTTTTTTTGCAGTGTAGAATTATGCCATATAGACATGCTGCCTTGTATATTGCCAAGACAACTGAGCATGTTTCAACTGAGCAGCAGTTTCCTCGTGTTTGCATCAAATATATTTTTATTTTCATGTTATTGAATTGCAGCAGTTATGTTAATGAGTATTAAACTTCTATGCTGAAGTTGCTTTTGTCAACATATAATACTACATATTATCCATTCATACCTACCTTTGAATAATGCCTGAGATACAATAAGGCAAAATTTAAAATGTCTGTACATGCTATTCCTCAACATAACTTCTACTTTTGGATCACATGTTGTGTAATTAACCAGCGTTTTGTTAAAGTTGTATGAATATTTACTCTAATAATAATACAGTCTTTTACTACTCATATGTTTTCTCTTCTACTTAGTAATTCTGATGACATGGCACCCCATGCAGTGACCAAGTACATTGTCCATGAAGACAAATTGATGGAGCTGTTCAAAAGATGTCCAGTGTGCACCCGGAGCTGTGAGATCACAAAGAATGTAATTGAGACACTTTTGCAAGTAAAGCAGAGCTGTTCACATTGTGACTATGTTCACCAGTGGTCCAGCCAGCCAATGGTGAACAATATACCAGCTGGGAATCTTCAGCTGTGTTCAGCAGTCCTGTTCACAGGTTCATCATTTGTTCAAATTTCAAAGGTGAGACAGGAACAAATTTGTAATGACAGGTACTTTTACATTACTTGATTACAAGTATTTCATCACATCATGTTGTTTTTTTCTTGTAGTTCATGGATGCTTTCAAGATCCAGGGCATCTCAGAAACAACTTTCCACAAACATCAGTCAAAACTCCTTTTCCCTACCATCTACTGGCAGTGGAAACAGAACCAGGAACACCTAATCAGAGACTCCCTTGCTGGTGGGGATGTGACACTGGGTGGTGACATGCGCGCTGACTCGCCAGGTGAAAATTTACTTGAGTACTTAACTGTGTAACTATGACAACATTGTCAATCAAGACATACTGAAAAATATATATTGTTGTTTTCAAGTATGTTAGGACATTCTGCAAAGTACGGGAGCTACACAATGATGGACCTCACATGAAACAAGGTCATTGATATTCAGCTAGTCCAGGTAAAACACTGATAGACTGAAAAACTGTTCATTCATATTCATATTAGTCTGTCTCTTCAGAGCATGTGTCTATTATGTGTGTTGTATCAACAGAGCAACAAAGTGGGAAACAGTGTTCGGATGGAGAAGGAGGGCTTTGAGCGAAGTCTGTCATTCTTGGAGGGCAAAGAGTAGTGGTCAAAGCCATTGTTACCGACCGACATACAGGGGTACAAAAGTTCTTGCGGGAGCAAAGACCTGGGATCAGCCACTACTTTGACCCTTGGCATATGGGAAAGGGTAAGTGTTTGAATTGGAAAAAAAAAAAACAATTAAAAAATGATGTAATTATTATTTTTTTTTTTTTTTACAAAACAGTTTGCAAGATTCAAGATTACTCTATTTATCCAAAGGGAAATCTGTATGTCTTTTGCTCAGGGATTGGGAAAAAAATTGATGCCATGGCCAAGATGAGAAGAACACAGGAGGTGGGCCCATGGAGGAAGAGTGTTGTCAACCACCTCTACTGGTCAGCGTCCACCTCCGCATCAGGGCAGGAGGTTGTGGCCAAATGGGCCTCAATTGCCAACCATCTGCAAAATGTGCACACACACGAGAATCCACTCTTCCCCAGTTGTCTCCACCAGCCTCTTGTTGAGGAGCAGGCACAGCACTGGCTCAAGCCAAGTAAGTGTGGTAATAGGCAACACTAACCAATATACATTACAATAATGCTATTCAGTCTCCCATAAATGGGTGATGGTTGTGAAAATGTCAACTACACAGTTTTGAATCTAGCAGGGCATAGTGATGCAACACTATGCCCTGATTCACATCAGATTTAAGATAAAGCCCAGTGTTATGAGATTGCTGACTCGTGTTTATCAATCATTTTTACAATTACTCATTGTCCCCAAATTGGTTTAATTAAATAACATTATCCTGTGTGTAGGTACAGCAGCATGTGAGCAATTGACAGAAGTTCTGTTGGCCCCCAGACTGTTGAAGGATATGGAGAAGATCAGCCCACAACACCACACTTCAGCAGTCAAATCCTTCCACAGTCTGATCCTGAAGTTTGCTCCCAAAAATGTGGTGTTCTCCTTCACAGGGATGCTGCGCAGGTATACAGTAAAGAATACAATCTCTAACATGGAATAACCATTTTCTTGTTGTTTTTTTTTAAATCAATTAACCATATCTTATTAGGATTTTGCTGACCATGTAAATATGTGTTTCTTACTAGACTCCAGCTGACAGCGATGCACTATAATGAAAATGCACAGAGAGTTCATGCATCCACCACAGCTGGAGAACTACGGTATTCCATTGTCTACCCGAAATACAAACATGGGGACTTCACTGTGCGACCTATACGGGGTCATCCTACCTCAGGTAATTTATTATTAGACTAATAGTGGCATCATGATTGATTTTGGGGAAATGTGTTCAATTCTTACACTTTAGGCTACGTTGAGACACTGATGGAGCTTCTCTTCAACAATGTGGTGAAAGACCCGGGTGCATACCAGGACTTTCTGGACACAGTCCTTGTGCCAGAGAAACTTTGCTCCCAGTACACCAGACCTGACAAGAGGGAGGCAGTGGCCAGACACAAGTCACGGTTCTTCAAGAACATGTGAGTTTTAGCTCACTACATACTATAGTATGTTGTAAGAATACATTTCGGTTATTGATGTTTATGTAATTATTTTTGCCAGTTCTATTAGCATCATTTGCTTTAGCTTTTTTTTTTTTTTTTTCTTTTACAGGCACCAATGACTTCCTGACCAAGCTTGGGGTTTGCACGACACACATGGAGCTCTGAACAACATTATGCATCTTATGTAGATTTGCTAACTGTGAGGTTCATTGTAGTTAATGTACCCCCACAAGGAAACTATAGCGGAATTTGTTAAATTGAATGCATCATACAGTGTGTACCTCCCGTTTTTTAGGTGACAGGCACCTGTGTTAACAATATGAGCGTGAAGTCATAAGCATTTATACTATTTTCAGTACTTTCATGTACCTTCACAAGGAAACTGTAGCGTAAACTTGTTGGATTGCACTGAAAAGTATGTCTAAAATTGACAGCCATGGATGTTGTAGAGTTCAAAAGGATTTTTAACAAGTGGGGAGAGTTGACAGACGCCTTGAAAAAAAAAATAATCAAGGGGGGGGAGTTGGAACTCTGTGTAGTTTCCCTCGTTTTCAGGGAACTCCTGCCTGATGCGGGTGACGGCGCAAGATGGGATGACAACCCTGATATGCCGGCCCAAGTACCCCCAGCACCACCGCACAAAGTTCTTGTAAGCCAGGTGTCTGTAGCAACTGTGAAGAATGAATATGTTTTGCGTCAGCCGTTTTGTTTTTATTTGGTGTTTTGTGAGACATGTGCTTATACAAAATGTTAAATTATATAAATAAAGTAATGTAAATACTATTCTATATGTGAATGATCTAATTCTGATTTCCTGAAACTGACCTATGGAGCACAGGTTCCTCCATCTGTCCAAACAGCTGCGGGTATGTCCCATGCACAGCCTGCAGCACGTAGGGGTTGAGGGCAACTGGCTCAAGACCTGGGTGCACAGTCACACATGCTGCACCACCAATCTGCTCACACCTATGCATCACCTATGTGTAATTAAAAACAGCATATTTTATTTATTTTATGTAAGGATGAATGTATTATATCCTCAAAAGTCTAGGTGGGTATACTAATACTATAATGTAGAATGAGCCAGTACACAGTATAATTGTTTTTGACAACAGCTGTTTAATTCAACAAGTGAGCTAAAACTGCAGTGTAATTCATAGACTGGTGGTTAGTACTATAATGTTGCAATGTCAGGTAGCCTATTGATTTAACTTTTTCCAGGGTGTGATGTTACCTGAGCCACCTCCTTACAGCAGACATTCTCTCTAGGAGAGAGATTACTGCAGTGACCACACGAGCACCTGTTACAAATAGAAATGTAATCTAAGTGGTGTGGCATAAAATTCACCATGGTAAACTCCAAAAAAACAGGGCTATTTCAACATTTGTTCTGCTACTATATTAACCACATCATTCAAATCTTGTGGGTTGGGGGCATCATATACCACTCAGAAATGTCCCCCATCCTCTTCTGCAACTCCATCTCCTCAGAGCCGCCTGCTGCCTGCGGCGCTAACGGTTCAAACTGGTACGGCTCTGGACCACCGTGATCACCACCGTGGTCCAGAGCCGTATCAGCCGTATCAGAGTCTCCGGTTGGAGACTTTGGAGGCGACAAGTCCTCCACCTCAACCAACCGGTTTGACTTCCTGTCCGTCTTGACGCGATCGCTCGCGGAAAATAGACCAGATGAAACGATCGCTGCAGGGAATGCGCCGGCGGTGTGTCTGGTGTGTGTGAACGACACAATCGGTTAACATGGGCCGGTGTGTACCCGGCCGGCTAATAATGTACAGTGGGCTAATATACAAGACAAAAAAAATACCAATGTGTACCCCTTCCGGGATCCGATCCCCAGTCACCTCCCTTACAAAAATGTCCTGTGGTACTGGAAAATGTTCCTGTAATATTCCTGTGGTACGACCATAAAGTTCCACAGGAGTGGTAAAATGCTCTGGTAATGTACCACAGAACCTGTGGTACTGTACCACACAATACAATGCCCTGTGGTACTGTAGCGTATATATACCACACAATACAATGCCCTGTGGTACTGTACCATAGATATACCATATGAAGCCCTGTGGTACTGTACCATAGATTTACCATATGAAGCCCTGTGGTACTGTACAATAGATTTACCATATAAAGCCCTGTGGAACTGTACCATAGATTTACCATATGAAGCCCTGTGGTACTGTATCATAGATTTACAATGCAATGCCCTGTGGTACTGTACCATAGATTTACCATATGAAGCCCTGTGGTACTGTACAATAGATTTACCATATGAAGCCCTGTGGTACTGTACAATAGATTTACCATATAAAGCCCTGTGGTACTGTACCATAGATTTACCATATGAAGCCCTGTGGTACTGTACCATAGATTTACAATGCAATGCCCTGTGGTACTGTACCATAGAGTTACCATATGAAGCCCTGTGGTACTGTACAATAGATTTACCATATAAAGCCCTGTGGTACTGTACCATACATTTACAATACAATGCCCTGTGGTACTGTACCATAGATTTACCATATAAAGCCCTGTGGTTTCCATATATCTTTTATTCTACACAGTAAAATACAAATAAAAGCTATTTACATAGACCGTGAATGTGCTGTGTCAACATTTTAAAAGTACCCTGTCATTATTGCAGTGTCAGTAGTATGTAATTTAACATATACCAACAAAAACGTGAGAAATAAAAAAAAACATAATAATAACAATTGATGCAAGTGCACGTAGTATCATGTCCATGTGAAGGTTGACTCTCACACGCTTCAAAAACAAAAAAAACACATCCACGTCACCTCCGGGGCTCTGTAGAAAGGAATACTAACTGACAGATGTTGTGCATGATTTTTGGACTTGAGAAATCATAATATAACTTTCTTATACCTATTCACCAAAAAAGATGTTCTTTGTTATTTTACTCATTGTAACCAATCTGTTGAATTTGTAACCAATTTCTTCATCCTCTCTTGTAAGTTCTTTATACGCTAACACAGATTTCCCAAAGCTAAGCAGAAGTTTAAGGTGTTTTTACTTGAATTCAACTATCTTCTTAAGTCTCTCAGAATTGTAAAAGACCAACAAAATAAAACAATTTCTTCGATATGACAGCCTGATAAATGTATAGTCTTATTATCTATCTAATGACTATATGATTTTTTAAATTATTATTATTATCAGTGCATGTACAGACTTTATGTACTTTGTATTCTCTGCATGACCATACGAATTTTTTTTCTTTTCTTTTTAAATGTTTAGTTATTATTTTTTTATTATTATTTCTCATTCATTATTTTCTGATTAATTCTTTGTTTCATGACACTTCTCTGTTTCATGAAATCTCTTTTTTTGTCCGACCTCATGATTGTAATGTTCCTCAGTTGTCAATAAAGATAAAAAAAAAAAAGAAAACTTAAAGGGGCA
>CAEMYA010000825.1:0-30587 GCA_903131615.1 Diplodus sargus | reverse complement strand
GTCAACGAGTGTTTTCGACAGTGTGTCTGCGCCGAAGCTGTAGGGGAGCTCTGTAGCGAAAAACGTATGCACGAAACTGGTGCAAAGCTACAAAACGGCGAAGGAATCTGGTCTGGAAACTGATGCATAGTCCAGCTTTAACTGACACCGGTGAATGATCCTACACCACTGCAACGCCACTTCAAACCGCTGCGTCATGGACAAATGACTATTGAAAGAGGCCGATAAAGCATACCTTTCTGACATAAATGTACCAATACCAGGACAAACAAGACGCAGCTGGACACTGGCAAAGGTAAGTATTGACTTAATAAATCTAGGTGATGTCAAGTTCATTGGTTTTAATATGCAATTTAGCCTTCTTCTCATCACAGATGGATTAGCTGAATTGGCTAATGTGTGTGGTCATAGCTAACATTAGGTAAATGCTGTACAGAATGAATAAGGCAATGAGGCCATACCTTACTGTTTACTCTTAAATTCATATAGCTAGCGCTAATTTAGCATTTGGAAAGGAACGTCTTAAATAGCGTTAGCATCGCTACATTGCTAGCATAAGTTGCTAGCGCTAATTTAACGTTAGCAAAAGAACACTTAAATGAGCATTAGCATCGCTACATTTCTAGCGCAAAATTGTAGCGCTAATTTAACGTTAGTAGATGAACATTTGAATTAGCGTTAGCAAAGGCAATGGCTGTTAGTGTCAATGAATATATTCTTTTTTACACGTCTCTGTCCGTTGTCAGACGGAATAAGTATAAATTAAAGTAACAACAAAAAAAACCTCTTTATTTACTGCCCATTAAGATTTGCTGCATGTTATAACCAGCCAAAGGATTAACCTTACAGTTGGAAGTTCTGAGGTATTGTCTGAGGAATTTTGTCTTTCCTCTTTTTCAGCAATAGCTGCAGCCCACTTTCGTGGCACACCTCTGCATTTCCTTCAAGAAGCAGTAAGGAACAATATTTTGAATGAAGTGTTAAAAAAGAAAATAAAGTACTCTAAAAAAAGTGTTTCTGTTTGGCCACCAGAGAATGTAAGTTCTGTGTCCCCTCCATTTTATTGTGGTGGTGTCTGTTAAATATAATTTATAAACATTGGTTTATTTTCATTGTTCCTAAATCCATTAATGATGCATGTTTTATTCTTTGTATCTCATACTGCATATTTAAAGATTTAAATAAAATATGTCTTCTGAGAATATGGTGTCCTTTTCTTTTTATTAATTAAAGGTTGTGTTTAGATTTGTTGTTGTGTATAGTATATGGTATAGTATAGTATCACAGGATGTATAATACAGTAATACAGATATAGTACTACAGAATGTAAGGTATAGTACCACAGATTGTACGGTATAGTACCACAGAATGTATGGTAAAGTACTACAGAATGTATGGTATAGTACCACAGAATGTACAGTATAGTACCACAGAATGTACGGTATAGTACTACAGAATGTATGGTAAAGTACTACAGAATGTATGGTATAGTACCACAGAATGTACGGTATAGTACCACAGAGTGTACGGTATAGTACCACAGAATGTACGGTATAGTACCACAGAATGTATGGTAAATTACTACAGAATGTATAGTAAAGTACCACAGAATGTACGGTAAAGTACCACAGAATGTACGGTAAAGTACCACAGAATGTACGGTAAAGTACCACAGAATGTATGGTAAAGTACCACAGAATGTACGGTATAATACCACAGAATGTAAGGTAAAGTACTACAGTGCCTGAGGTACAATCCTATGGTAAATGTCCCAAAATACCACAGGAACCCCTCGAGTACCACAGGAATTTACTACAGGAACGTGAGGTACAGTACCACAGAAATTGCATTTTTTAATGGTATTTTACCACAGGACATTTTTGTATGGGCTGTGTGGCAGGCAACAGCGCTCTACCCACTGTGCTACCGCAGCAATCAATGTACATACATTGTGCTGCTAATGTTATGTCCTCCAGCAGGACGAACAAAACGAAAACTGTGAATTATCTTTCTGACTGCTTCTCTCTGATTTCTCAAAACAGTTTTTTTTTCTTTCAGAAATGTGCTTATATTTTCTTTGAAACCGATTTCAATATCGCTGAAAACTCCATATCTCTTGTACTAGCATGGCTGGCAGTGAAAGCTGTAAAATACATAGAAGTATTTTTTTGTTTACGGTTGTATAAATGTGAGAATGAAATTTGGGAACTGTTATTGGACCAACCAGCTGTCAATCTTGTATTCTGGTTGCTGATTGGTAAAGGAGGACGTCCTCCCTTAGCGCGTCATTTTACGTGTCTTGGCCAATCATAGATAAGCATGAAAAAATCCTAAATGCATTGAGTGAAGGGAAGGAGATCCCTCCCACGGAGGACAGAAGCCCTCCGTCCTCCTCTAGCCCCCACCTTCCTGCTCCCTGCTCCTCTCACAGACTGCTCTGTCTCCTCCGTCTGCAGCTGTCGCTGTTGAACCATTTTAAGTGGATTTTCTTTCAAAGAAGAAATTATTTATTTCAACCAGTTACTCTTTCTTAAAAAAAAAAAAAAGATCTTCCTCTTGCCTCTCAAAAATAGAGGAGGACCAACCTCCTCTGCCTCTATGGACGAGCCTACTCTGATTTAAGCCACTAGCCACTCAAGTAGATGTGGCCATGAGGACACCTCACTTTAATAACAATCTATGGATCAATTAAGTTCATTTCATTTAACAAGCAACAGTTTGTTCACTCTCTCAAAATGGTGCTCTGCGTGAAAGTATATGAATGAGTGACAGAGTGAGACAATGAGAGAGAGATAATTTGTGCAAGGAACAGAGTGTGTGAGTTTGTGAGGTTGCTGCTGATAATAATGCTACTACATGTTAGCATTAGTAGGTGTATAAGTTGAAAATATACAATCACCACTGACATGTTCTTCACACATGCTGAAAAGACAAACAAATGGGATTTCTAGTGTAATGATATCACCTGCGGCATCAGCCAAATTATAAATTAATGTTATTAAACTTGAGAGTGAGTCCTGATCAAACAGTATCTTTGACCGATAAATTTTTGCATCCCTGAGCAAATATACTTACATCCTCCTCAAGCATGCTTAGGACATTTTTCAGCTCTGGAAAGCTGCTGGCCTTGTAGAGCTGAAGTAGTCAAATGCTATTCCAGCCCAGAAAAAAAAGGACCCTCTCAAGTCAGCTGAAGTGATTCAAGTGAATTCGGCTTCAGCTCATCTCCCAGACAGCAGTTCTCCTTCGCAAGAGCAGATGGCTACACTTTTTTCTCACTGTTGAGTGGGAATTAATATTTGTTTTTTTACATTATTTAAATACCATACTTTAAACAACTTATTATGTTTATAATGTTGTTTTACCTGTTGCTCCATGAACAAAGCTGGCTACTTGGTCTTCACCTCTGCCACAGGTGGCACTTCTACAATTTGCTTTCGTCGCAGGGAGAAGGTGCTGACCATCATTTCGTTGACTTTCAGTAAAGCCAGCATAATCCATAGATACACTTATATAACGCATACATAAAGATATTTAACATATATAATTTTATTTTTTCATGATGTAGAGGCTTTGAGGTGCTCTTATTTGGCGTGAACTTTGAGAGATTGATTTCAGACAGACGAGAGCTTGTTGTCAACCCTGCATAATGTTAATCAAAAGTCTAAAATTATGCTATATTACTAGATTTCAGCATTAAGACAAAACTTGAAAAATTGTATTTCCTACAAAAATACAGTGTGAATGCTGAAGGCTGAAGAGAAATCTGCTCAATGTACTGCCGAAAAGCTGAAAAAGTTGAAAAGTTCAAGGCCAAAAGAGTTTAAAAAGTTGAACATGTTGATAGCTGAACAGGCTAAAAAGCTGTAGACTAAGAGGGCTAAAAGAGGAGTAACAGGTTTAAAAGAGCTTAAAAAGGCGAAAAAAGACTGAAAAGGTGGAAAGTTAAAGGCAGAAAGAGCTTAAAAAAGCGAAAAAAGACTGAAAAGGAGGAAAGTGAAAGGCAGAAAGAGCTTAAAAAAGCGAAAAAAGACTGAAAAGGTGAAAAAAATAAAAGGCAGAAAGAGCTTAAAAATGTGAAAAAGAAGCTGAAAAGGCCAAAAAGTTGTAAAGTAAGAGGACAGAAAGAGCTTTAAAATGTGAAAAAAGACTGAAAAGGTGGAAAGTTAAAGGCAGAAAGAGCTTAAAAAGGTGAAAAAAGACTGAAAAGATGGAAAGTTAAAGGCAGAAAGAGATTAAAAAGGTGAAAAAAAGACTGAAGAGTTGGAAAGTTAAGGGAAGACAGAGCTTAAAAAGGTGATAACAGACTGAAAAGGTGGAAAGTTAAAAGGCAGAAAGAGCTTAAAATGGCTGCATCGTCTATGTAAAGTAAAAGATGTGGGATCCAAATCCAGCTGAAGAAAAGTCTTTCTCCAGATTTTCCAGCTGCTCCTCACTTTAAAGATGATGTCATGCACTCTCGCTCAGGCACTACGTCCGCATTCTTCAGATACGCACGCTGGAGAAGTAGCAGAGACAGAGAAGAGGCCCCCATAAGAATGAATGGGTAAATGCCTCCCAAACCCCTGCAATTTTTGAAAAAACTGTAATGGTTATGGCAAAAATATTTACATGATGAGTGAGAGGAGACATGGCTGAACTCGGTCATGTCGTTTTTATTTCGGGAAGTGAGAAATGAGAGCAGAAATGCGAGAGACAAATCAGGTACCGTCTGCTCTCGTCTAGAAATTTAGGCTCAAAATTAACATTGCGGGCTTATGGAGCGGCTACTTGGGTTCTTGTCGCTCCAGGGCTTCCGCATCCATCCATCCTCACACTCTAGCGATGATGTCACGCACTCTAGCTGATGCAATACACACCCATTATAAACTCAGAAGACGGGCTAAAACTACTTCAAACTAAAAGTGTGATTATTTCAAAACCGTACAAGATTTTAAAAAACTGAATACAGGTCCAATAGTTCAAGGTTTTGTGAGTGTTTTAAAGTTTGAATGGTGTATCTCGCTCAACGTATGAGGAACAAGAAGAGGTTGAAAGTTGAGGAATTTTGAAGAGGATTTTAAGATTTTCCCATTTGCGTCAATGTTAATTTTTTTGGGGAAAAGCTGAATTGCTGAAAAAGTTGAAGAGTTGAAAAGCTGAAAAGTAGACAGCTGAAAGAACTGAAAAGGCTGAACATTTTAATAGTTGAACAGTTTCAATAGCTGAAGGTATGCTGAAGTTATAGCAGAATGAAATTTGAAAAATTTCCCATAAGGATGAATGGGGAAAATCTAAGGAATTTTTCTAAAGAGAAAAATACACACCATCATGTCCTTAAAAAGCTGAACACTTTGATATTTGAATGGTTTGAATAGCTCAAGATTTGAAGGGAGGAGAAGAGTGCTGAAAAACGTACGGAAGCTGGAATAACTTTAACTAGAAAAGGCAAGTTCTGAAGAACTTGCGGTTGTGAACGCTCCTCGTGACCACCTGAAGCCGAATGCGGACTGCTGGCTGTGAAAACTTTGAATAATGTCTACAATATCTGAACAACTGTGAAATAATGAAGAATTTGTTCAAAAACTAAAGCCAAACTGAATTGGTAGCTTTAATTCATCTGAAGTCTCGTCTGAAGAGAATGACGCTTTGTAATAGTTGGGTGAGAATGAAGCATTAAAATATATAGAGTTTGGAGAGATGTTACAGTGAGAATGAGTCAAAGACTCAGACTGAGAAATTTAATAAATCTCGATGTGTCGATGATTGGAAATATTTATATAAATTTAACTAGAGTTCCTGGGTTGAAAATAATGTAGAATTGGTTGAAAAACTAAGGCCAAACTGCATTGGTTGCTTTAAATTATTTGAAGTCTCATCTGAAGAGAATGAAGCTTCCTAATAGTTTGGTGAGAATGAAGCATTAAAATAGAATATAAGGTTTGAGCCAAACTGCAATGCTAGCTTAAATTTGTGTTGAAAAGCAGCTGATGGAGTAAGAAGAGATGTTACAGTGAGAATGAATCAAATACTCTGAATCTGACTGAGAAATTCAATAAATCTCAATATATCGATGATTAACATTAAATTATTTGAATGGAGTTCCCGGTTTGAATGACAGAAAAAAGAAAATCATTAAATATAGTTTCAATGTTGGGAAATATACTGTGTGTGTGTGTGTGTGTGTGTCTGTACATGTGTGGTCATGTGTGCATGCTTACACATGCATATCTGACTGCATTTGTGTGTGTGTGTGTGTGTGTGTTTGTGTGCATGTGAGTATGTGCTTAAGCATGGCTCAATGTGTGTGTGTGTGTGTGTGTGTGTGTGTGTGTGTGCGTGTGCGTTTGTGTGCATGTGAGTGTGTGCCTAAGCATGGCTTTATTTGTGTGTGTGCGTTTATGTGCATGTGAGTGTGTGCTTAAGCATGGCTTTATATGTGTGTGTGTGTGTGTGTGTGTGTGTGTGTGTGTGTGTGTGTCTGTACATGTGTGGTCATGTGTGCATGCTCACACATGCATATCTGAGTGTGCGTATGTGTGTGTCAAACTGACTCATTGATAAATCTGTCTGGCTCAGTTGATCTCGGTTGCCACGGTGATGGTAACCGACAGTGAGAGCTGTTTTAACAGTGATTTCAGCTGAGGCTCACCTCACGTTATCATACTTCTCTTTGCAAAACAGTAACTGCTATCACTAAAATAATGGTATGGTCAAAACGATGAGAGTCTTTTGAGCATCCTGTGAAGTTTTTGTGTGTCTGTGGTCAGAAATGTGTCTTGTTGAGCAGTTTAGAAAAGTGAATGTTTTCTTTCTGCCTCTAGATATTTTTCCTCTCATTTTAATGGGACTCTATGCGGCAGTTGGTTGGTGTTCCTGTCAGTAAAATGCCCACCTAGCCAAAAGTTTTTGTCCGATTGTCTCCAGAGATCGACTGTAAGCACGAGCACGAGTGTACCTACAAGCTGGTGTTTTTATTTTTCTGCTGGAGTGAACTTTGTGGAAATGGTGGCGAGTTGAAGACGAGATTTTCTGAATATTGGGCAGCTCCTTTCCACTGTGTCAGTTGGCCCCTGCCCTCTGGCTGTCAACATTCCACACCAATGTGTTGGGCCTCGCTTTACACGAAGCCCGGTTAAGGAGTGTTTAACAACAATCAAAAGGGGATTTAGGTTTAATTTGGCTATCAATAATAATTAATGATTATTTGGGATAATTATTAATTATGATGAATAATATGATCCAATTTGCATTAGATCACCTCCGGGCACCACCCTTGAAGAAGGGAAAAGATAGCAATTTTACTAAATCAGTCTCATAAAAATGTACTGAACGGTTTATAACTCTGGTTAATAATTAACTTAATAACTACAACCAAATTTACCATAACAGCTAGTAATGGTTGAAGGATTTTGGAGTTCTTGACAGTGTAGAGGTTGGCAATATTCACTCTTGTACAACATTAAATGGACAGCAAGAAGGTTCAAAGTCTTTTATTTAACACAAAGATGGAAACACACAATCTAACTAACATGTACTATATACAAGTTTGTTTGTGTGTGTGTGTGTGTGTGTGTGTGTGTGTGTGTGCCTGGCAGAACAAAGAAACAATGGCAGTCAATGATATCACATGTGGGTGTGATATGCTCTAGGCTCAAGGAACATGTGTGTGTCCCTGTGTGTGTGTGCGTTTGTGTGTGCGTGACGTAATGCCAGGTTATAGAAGATGGTTAGTTGCATGCAGAGACCCTGAGTCTGTGTGAAACATAATTCGACTAATGTCGAATTTGCCGTCTAGGAAAGTAAACTTCCAATAACTTGACTTAAGGTCACGATAACACCAAAACATTGAACAACACATAAATTGAAGACATTACATCAACCAGAGTTTAACGTCCTGTGCTTAGCCGTGCTATGGTTTGCTATCTAAGCCCAGTTCAACGTTACCAGTCTTTGAAGAGAAGGTGCTGGTGGTTGCAGGAGAAGGTTGGGGCTCCAATGTTGAACAAAGCTGTTCTTGCTGCTCAAGGTTTGATGAAAGTCGGCAGAGGAGGAAACTGGTCGCTCCTTTCTTTTGCAAGGATAGCAGCTCGGTGCTAACCTGCTTGGTGTTCCTCAGATCCTCAGATTGGCAGAACTTTGTGTCGCTGCAGTGAGGAGAAGTTCTTTGGGCCTGCTGCCAATGCAGCTCGTAGCTCTCCACAGCTTGTTGGGCCCAGAAGATGGGATCTTGAAGGCAGGCAGCCCCGTGGGGGGAGGTGGAGAGGAGCCCTTGAAGATCCGAAGTTGAAGGAGTAGAGGGCGTTGAGTCAGAGAGCGAGAACAATGTATGCTCTGGGGTTTTGACTACCTGATCAGCAGGGGGTCTGTCACCCTGACCAATAGAAGCGCAAACCTGAATTTTGCACCTAGGTGTGAAGAAAGGTGAATTCTGGGACATTGAGTTCAGTTCAGAGTCCATTTTGAAATCCACAATGAATGACTTCATCTGTGGGTCCCAACAAATGCAAAACTCTCAAAGTGGCTGAAAAGTTTCCAATGTTTGAAGTGCGACTGTGCAAAAAGTATAAATGCTGTGAAAAAGCTGAATGCAGGGAAGAAAGTCCTAATCTTTGTGAACGTCTCACAGTTTGAATGGAGTTTAATGTGGACGTATGAATTATTAGATTAGCTTTGAAAATGCATGAAAAAGTGTGAAAATTTAAGATTTTTGAAGATTCCGTCATCTGCTTGAATGGGAAAAAAAGGCCGAAAAACATCCAATATTTCTGAAATTATGAATGATATCAATTAGAAAAATAGATGCAATTGATTCCCAATTGAGATGAATATTCTGTGTTTGAATGGACTGAATCCGTTGAAAAATGTGGAAGGAGTTAAGATTTTAAATTTCTGACCTGGAAGATATAATAATAACTAGAAAAATTTGCATTTCCTACGAAAATAGTGTGAATGCTGAAGTCTGAAGCGAAATCTGCTGAATGTACTTCCGAAAAGCTGAAAAGTTGAAAAGGTCAAGGCCGAAAGAGCTTAAAAAGTTGAACATGTTGATAGCTGAACACTTTCTGTAGCTGAACATGAAGCTGAATGTATAAAGAAGCTGAAAAGGCAGAAAGATGAACATTTTAAAAAGATGAAGAGACAGAAAAGTTGAAAAGGGCCGAAAGATGAATATCTGAAAAGGCTAAAAAGCTGTAGAGTAAGGGGTCTGAAAGAGCTTAAAAAGGTGAAAAAAGACTGAAAAGACCGAAAAGTTTCTCGAGTAAGAGGGCAGAAAGAGCTTTAAAAGGTGAAAAAAGACTGAAAAGACCAAAAATTTGCTGAGTAAGAGGGCAGAAAGAGCTTGAAGAGGTGAAAAAAGGAGAAAAGTTAAGGCAGAAAGAGCTTTAAATGGCTGCACACATGGTGGAGCAGGAGCCGAGATGAACATGTCCCTATTAGAATGAATGGCAAAATGCCTGACAAACCCCTGCGATTTTTGAAAAAACTGTAAGGGTTATCACCAACATATTTATATATTATAAAGTTGTAATGGTGTCTGTAGCTCAAAAGAAAGATGAATATTTTAAAAAGCTGAAAAGGCAGAAAAGCAAAAGGGGGCTGAAAGAGTTTAAAAAGTTGACCATTTTAATTGTTTAACGTGAGGTTAAAAGTTTGAAGGAGTTGAAAAGGCAGAAAGATGAACATGTGAAAAGGCTCAAAAGGCTGTGGAGTAAGAGGGCTGAAAGAGCTTAAGGGTGAAAAAAGGCTGAAAGGTGAAAAGTTAAAGGCAGAAAGAGCTTAAAGGCAGAAACACAGCGGCCCAACCGTTGGACGTCTGAAGCGTTTGGAGAGACTCGGACGAGGTCGGGAACATGTCTGTTCGGTGTGTTCAGCTGCGTTGGAAGCTTTCGGAGCCGTTTGGACGTTGTCTGCTCCGATTGAGCATGCGAAGTCTGAAGAAGAGGGCTGTCGGACGTCTGAGCCATTGGATTCTCTGATTGGTTGTGAGCCAGCTGAATGGCCGTTCTGATTGGCGGTGTGCTAGCGAATCAGCGCGCTGCTTGGGAGGGCGGAATACTTTGTTTTTCTATGGACTCCGTTCCGTCATTCCCCGTTTACATGTTTTGCAGGCAGTTCTGGCACGAGACTGGCTGTTATTATGTCTGTTCAGGACAAATTAATCTGTGTTCATTTGGTAATGCCTCGCTGCATGTTGAGTATGCAGCTGTTTTTATCTGTAAGCCTATAGTGAAAATGACAGAGAAATAAGCAGATTCGGCGTGCTCACTCAGAAAGTCTGGCTGAGGACGGCTGTGAGCTGATGCTTATGCAAGTAGCCTCCTGTGGTGATGTCATCACAGGAGCAGAGTCAAAATCTCGTGCTTTAGGAACACGCAGTATTGTGCGCTATTCCTGTTCAGAAAGAGAGCCAAAGAGAAAAAAATAAGCCATTTTCAAACTCCAGCTTTTCAGGCAAGTTTCAACACCAATATGCATGATTTAACGAGAGAAATTGCGATTTCCGGGTGATGAGGAAAGTTAAAGGCAGAAAGAGCTTAAAAAGGTGAAAAACGACTGAAAAAGGCCGAAAAGTTGCAGAGTAAGGGGGCAGAAAGAGATTAAAAAAGGGGAAAAAGACTGAAAAGGTGGAAAGTTAAAGGCAGCAAGAGCTTAGAAAGGTGAAAAAAGACTGAAAAGGTGGAAAGTGAAAGGCAGAAAGAGCTTAAAAAGGTGAAAAAAGACTGTAAAGGCCAAAAAGTTGTAGAGTAAGAGGGCATAAAGAGCTTAAAAAGGTGAAAAAAGGCTGAAAGTTGGAAAGTTAAAGGCAGAAATAGCTTAAAATGGCTGCACACATGCTGCAGCAGGAGCAGAGACAAAGACAAAAATGTCCCCATAAGGAATGAATAGGAAAACGTCTCCCAAATTCCTGCAATTTTTGAAAAAACTGTGATGGTTATCACCAAAATATTTGTATGTTAAGTTACATGAGGAGTTGCTGAACGGGGTCATGTCGTTTATATTTCTGGAGAGTGTAAAATGAGGGCAGGAGAGCGAAAGACAAAACAGGTACCGTCTGCTCTTCTCCAGAAAATTAGGCTCAAAATTAACATTGCGGCTTATGGGCAAGCTTGTCGCTCTCAGGCTTCTAAATCCAAAACTGTAAGTCCCACATCTGAAATAAGACCAACAGCTGAAAGCCAACAAGAGTTCCTACATTTCTATGTATATATTGTCTATGTGAAGTAAAAGATGTGGAATCCAAATCTAGCTGAAAATAATTTTTTCCCATTTTTGGAGCTGCTCTACACTCTGGGGTGGCGCAGTTGATGATGTCACGCACTCGCTGGAGCAATACACACCCATTATAAACTCAGAGGACGGGCTAAAAATTGTTAAAACTACAACTGTGATTATTTCAAAACCGTACAAGATTTTGAAATCTGAATACAAGTCCAATGGTTCAAGGTCTGCTGAGTGTTTTAAAGGTGTGGAAACCCGATGCCACCAGTTCATTCAGAAGGCTTTTCTGCTGCCGGCTGACTGGCATTTGTCACCGCTGCTTTTCACGTCACCACTCACCACCTGCTCCCCACATTCCTTTACATTCTCTCAAAGACTTCAGTCCCTCCTCCTCGCCCTCCTTCTCATCCTTTCCTTCCTCCCCTGATTATTATCCCTCTAACTCCTTACTTTTGCCTCCTCCCTTTACTGCAGCTACAATCCATTTATTCCTAATCTTTTTCTTTGGAATCGTCATTTATGAATTGCTTGCTCTGTCTGCCTTGATTTTTATTTTATTTTATTTTTTTTAAGAGGGTACAAATCTTACTAAAACATTCATCTGAATGAAGCCTCTCTCATTGGACCCATACTCCCTCCACTCCATCCTCCACCATGGTGCCCTCTTTTTCTTTTCTGTTTGCTCATTGCCGACTAGAGGACAGCGTTCACCCGCTGTCTTACTAAACCAGCTGCTACTCCTGTACCCAACCACGCACACGCGCACACACACACACACACACACACACACACACACACACACACACACACACACACACACAAAGTGCTAATGGCTTACTGTGAGTTTGGACATAGAATAGAAAGCAGTCTGGCTGGCAGACTGCTTTCTATTGTTGTTCTTTGTTTGTCTGCATGTGTGTGTGGATCAAGCATAGACTGTTCACAGCGGAGGTTGGTGACCTGGTGACCAATGGCTCCCATCGTAGAAATACAAAATTTTAAAGCAGTCAGCCTGTATGCAGTTTAGTAGTTTAGTCAAATTAGAGTAGTGCACTGTTGGCTTCTACAGTACATCATAGCTATCATCACAGCAGTCAGTTTTGGTGTCAAATTAGAGTAGTGCGTAGTGTCTGTGTGTTTCTTACACACCCTGAGCTCTAAGACAATAGTGTATAGTGAGAAGACAGGATGGGACAGGACCAGATGCTCCCCTGTAGACAAGTGTGGGAATGTAACAGTGCAAAGGTCCCCATGACGAGGAGCCTTGATCAGCTCTGAGGTGGGCATCAGAGATAAGCTACAGGAAGGGGCCCACACCAGAGGTTCGGAGCTGACTCAACATATACATTGTCATCTAAGTATAGAGAGACCATCCTGTCCACTTTAGCTGACATCAGCAAAGTTAAGTAACACACACAAGAGTTATTTCATGAGTGTGAGGCGACCCATCCTTCTTTCTCCCATTGGATAAATGAACCTTTAATCTTCCAAAGTGACCAATTAGGAGAAGTAGGTGGGTATGGAAAATAGATTCTTCAAAGGCCTACACACCAAAGAAAGGGTGGTGGTAATTAGTAGTTTTCCTAAGATCGAAGGCTCGATAGGATTTCTGATGGGGCAGAGGGCGAAGCATTTTGGCATTGCTTTTGCCATAGATTTCAGAATACCAGAAAAGCGGCCGCTTTCTGGATCGGACGCTGGCTTGAGATCCGATAAGATCCAATAAAGATTGTTCTATCATTCCACCAAGCCTTGCCTCCGCAGAATTCTTTTATCATCAAACTACACGCCGACACCTTTGATGAAGGGAGCCCAGAGACAACGAGTGCACTTTGTCTTTTACAGTACATCACAGCTATCATCATAGTGATCAGTTTCAGTGTTCTCTTTGTTCCTTCTCATAACATTTTTAACTTATATGGATAATTCCAAAATAATCGCAACTTAAATCTAATTTTTGACCAACCTGGGGCCTCATGCTTCCGAACTTCCACATACCAATACATTGACATGAAAAAAAAAATCATGTTGCTCGAACATGTAAAACAAGTTGATTGTGAGGACTATTAAGAATAATCTGCCAACTACACGTGCATGATCCAAGGGTAGATGGTATATTCTAAAGCTTAGCTACAGGCGCGTTGTTAGACTTGGGCATTTGGATGTTCTGGGGATAATCCCGCATCTCCGTGCCTTTAAAAAAATCAAATATAATTGCCTCATGATGAACATAGCCCCAGAACTTTTTATGTGGTTGCATATCAAATAGCCAGCAGCCACAAATGCGACATTGTCACCAGTGCAAATTGCACAGAAGCTGACCTGGCTTTGCTTATGGCATATTCCCATATATGGACAGAGTCAGAATAATTTGTTGCAAATTCAACATCAGTGTTATTCTTTCCCCTTCTATGCGTCACTGATATTACCAGAGCCTGTCTATTAGCCTATTGTTTAGTACCATTGCAGCGTTTATAGTAGTTAGTTATTATGGATATACGGAGGTTCCTTGGGAAAAAAAAGTCGCAGCCAGAGCAAGAAGACGATGGAGAGTGAGACATCATCCCCCCCAACCCCTGATAATACTTCGATCAGCTCAGGTTCGTGAAAAATTGAATTGTGGTTGTAGGTGTAGTCTGGGTGTGTAGTCTCTGTTAAATGACGATTTTTTTTCTCTTAATACCCTACAAGCCTACTGTAGGCCTAATGCAGATAGACAATGAAACCAAATTACAATAGAGAATGTTCTACCTGCTCTAATAGCCTATGCACACAGCACAGGTCTTATTAGGCTATTATATCTTTAACATAAACATTACTCAGTAAGCCTATAGTGAGAGAAAATTTGCTTTATTTGTGATTAGAATATGACGATGAGGACCCCAACGATTGGCCTTCCTTTCCTTCTAAAACTACGTTGAAATTGCATCTTTAACAGCCCAATTTTCAAAATTTCTGTGGGCAGTAGGGGTGTCACTATTCTCCAAATCCTTGATTCGATAACAATTTCGATTCTAAGGTCACTGAAGATATAAGTTGTTGTTACATTATGAAGATATAAGTTGTTATCCAAAATACTTCCACACCAGCGACTTCAGTGAAAGAGGAGGGGGTTCAAGTTCTGTCTATGGGTCTCCTGCATCTGCAGTTGCCATTGTTGTACGAGTGGTGCAGCCCCTTTCAGGAATAGGGCGGTGCGTGAGGTGTGTGTGCGTAAGGTGTGAGTGGGCGAGCGACAGTGAGGGAGTGAATGAAAGGGAGAGGAAGGAGAAGCGAAAGGAGTAGCAGGAGTAGCGACAGCCTTAAAGTATACAATATAGTCTGCAGTTTGGCTGTGAATAAAGGCGATGGCTAGATAAGCAAAGCTGCCTGGTATTTTTTCCCGACCAGCTTAACAAGTGAAAGGGGGTTCACCCCGAAAGTAAACACAAACTTCGGCCCTGGAGGAAATCATCTCCCCTGTGCTTCCCGACCAAGGTCCGGGAGCCGAACAGGAATGGTGTAACATCATGTTATCGTTTGGCTGGCTGTAGCTACTGGCTTAGCTAGTAGCTAAGTCAGAGGAGGTTGACTCGCAGCACCTCTAAATCTGAGGCCATGGTTCTCAGTAGGAAACCGGTGGATTGCTTACTCCAGGTGGGGAATGTGTCCTTGCCCCAAGTGAAGGAGTTCAAGTACCTCGGGGTATTGTTCACGAGTGAGGGGATGATGGGGCGTGAGATTGACAGGAGGATCGGAGCAGCGGGTGCAGTGTTGCATGCGCTTCACCGCACGGTTGTGACGAAAAGGGAGCTGAGCCGCAAGGCAAAGCTCTCGATCTACCGATCAATCTTCGTCCCTACCCTCACCTATGGTCATGAGCGATGGGTCATGACTGAAAGAATGAGATCGCGGGTACAAGCGGCCGGAATGGGTTTTCTTCGCAGGGTGGCCTGGGTCTCCCTCAGAGATAGGGTAAGAAGCTCAGCCTTCCGGGAGGGACTCGGAGTAGAGCCGCTGCTCCTTTGCGTGGAAAGGAGCCAGTTGAGGTGGTTCGGGCATCTGATGAGGACGCCACCAGGGCGCCTTCCTAGGGAGATGTTCCTGGCACGTCCAACTGGGAGGAGACCTAGGGGTAGACCCAGGACCAGGTGGAGGGATTATATCTCTTCTCTGGCCTGGGAGCGCATGGGGATTCCCCAGTCAGACTTAGCCGATGTGGCCGGGGAAAGGGAAGTCTGGGGCTCGCTACTGACGCTGCTGCCCCCGAGACCCGATTTTGGATAAGCGGTTGACAATGGATGGATGGATGGATGGATAGACTCGCAGCACTTCAACACGTGTGTGTTTTTTTCCGCTTGGCAAGCTGACCGGATGAGACTTGGGGGTGTGGCAGCATCGATGATTCCATTTTTTAATTCGAGGTTCGAGATTGTGACTTAATTTCAGTCGATTTCGATTTAAAATCGGAATCATGACACCCTTAGCGGGCAGTGATGCCAGTCACACCTTACTCTAATCTGACCACTTTTTTCAGTAATGAGTAATGCGTTAATATTTCCAAAGCAGTAACCAGATTAAAGTTACTTATTCAATTCACTGTGCCTTAAATATATATATATATATCTTTTGGGGCTGTCAGGCGATTAAAAAAATTAATCTAATTAATTACAGGATTTGTAATTAATTAATATAATTAATCGCATTTTAATCTCATATCTGCTAAAGGCACCCAAATAAAGAATTCGAATTCTAGGACATTACAAAATTGTATTGCATGACTAATCAATTGAATACACTAAGAAGAGAAGAACTTGCCGTTCAAAGGCCCTAGCAACGATGTGCTCGCCTCGCTCCCCTGAGTCACGTCCATGTCTGTTGTCACCCTGCTTTGACTAGCGACTAGGGCTGTAACGATACACCAAACTCATGATTCGTTTTGTATCACGATTTTTGACCCACGGTTCGATACAAACCTTGATTTCATTTTTCTTTCTAAATTAAACATTTTATTTATGCAACGTTTCAATAACTTATGTATATGATACTTCAGAGGTGCAGTATTGTGGAGGGCGTGTCTATCTGATGGTCTGTTAACTGCACAGGTCCCTCACTCAACTTAATACAGAGAAATGTCCCACAAAACAACGTTACAGAACCAAACTAAGGTAACGTAGTAACTGTAACTGTCTTTAGCAACAAGTTAAAAACACCACAGCTGTACGTGGAGCAGCGTTCCTTCCTCTCGCCCGTCCTAAAGATTCCTCGTCACATTTCTGCCATGCGTCTGTCACCGGCAAAAACACTTTACCTCACCGAGTGTTTCTGATGGAAAAAAAACTCTGCGACGGTCAGCCCTCCGGACCAAGACTTCAGTGAACTTTACCCCGGAAGACAGTTTCCGTCGGTTTTGGATGACAGGTTTGGAACGGGGAAACCCCTTGAAAACACACACGTCATCATCATGACGTGTACCGCCACGTCTCTTTAGGAGCCGCAGCGCCGGCACAGCGGTTCGTCTTTACAGCGACGTTTCGCTCTGTGTCAACGAACAACGGCGGAGAATTGGCAAACGACCGCTGCGGTGTTAATGTAGTGTAACTTACAGGGCTGATCTGGACTGGAAGTTGTGTCGCGATTCTGCCTTCTCACAGCGCGAGACAGGTTCGTGGAATGAATGAATTGCCACTCCGAATCTCCGAATTAATTGCGTTAATTTTTATAACGCGTTAATTTGCAGTGTAATTAATTAATCTAATTAACGCGTTAAACTGACAGCCCCAATATTTTTGCTTTCTTCTTGCGTCACGGAGAGTGATGTCACGTATGCCACAAGTCACATTTTCAGCATGAAGACAACTCAGGTGTAACACCACACAGTGACACAAACACAAACAACAATGGAGGGAGGAGAAACTCTAATATCTGGAATCAGGATCTGGTTTACTGGTCAGATATTGTCCAAGTTTGCCTCTTCTTCCATATTAACTTTTTCCTGCTACTTATTCTGCCCCTTTGCAGTATGTTAAAAAAATACATCAAATATCACTGCTCGACACAGATTGGTGGGTTATAATTTTTTCTCAGAAACTGGCCAAACAGCTGTCACAAGAATAAAAGAATATACAATGACATTGATGTATTGTGTTGCAGACATACAGTGACTACTGAAATTAGCATGCTAACCAGCCGGTCCATCCACATCCAAATCTCCCATGCCAGCGATGTAAACTAGTGACCGACCGATTGTCGGCCACCGATATATCGGGGCCCGATAGAACGGCCCAATTTCTATCGGGGGTTCTATCGTATCGGTGAAATGTTGCGCCGATAGAAAAAAAAGTGTGACAATGACAAAAGCACGCGCTGGTGTACTGATTTATTCTGTCCGGTGGGGCACGCTAAGCTCAGCCAGAGATTTTGGCTCAGCTCACATCTCAGTGAAGTCCCTCCCCCACTCTACACCACGAAACCTCCCGACCACCTGACCAATCAGCGGATCAACCAGCGGACTTTCCCCCCTTTTCCACAAGCCACAGTAAGCTAGTTCATGAAATAAGTAACTGTAAACATGAAAACATCATGGAACAACAATTATAGGCCACATTTCATTGCCCCTTTCAAAAGTGTCCCCGGCTAAGATCTCCTGTGTAATTAATAACCGCGAGGCACCTTTCCCATATCATTGCAGATGTTCAGTAGGCCGACATGTTTTTTGGCATGCATTGCTGACCTGGGCATTGTTTCTCAATAAATTAGAAAAACCTTTCCTATCATTCCCCTTTTCCGTGCATGGTTGAAGGAGATCGCATCCATGCTCCGCTCCCTCCTGAGCCGAAATGTCCCCTTTAGTCACATAAACCAACCCGAGTGTGTGGACACAACCACCGCATCAACTCACCACCCTCATCTATTTAAACTCTGTCACTTTGCTTTGTTCTTTTGCCCTGATGAAAACCTCCAGGTTTGCCATGTCTGTTCGATAACACAATAAATTAAGTAATGTCAGGCATATTTAACATCAAGGCTACGAGTGTGCCGCATCACTTCCTCATCAACGCTGGTATCTCTTATTTGTGGCCGCTGCCAGCGCCACACGGGCTTTGCCTTTCAGCAATAAAGCGCTGTTTTCGTCTTTGTTAAAAACAATAAAAGCAGCAGCTGTAGGCCGCTGAGATCGCTGTGCCGTCTGTTCTGCATGCAAATATGAATTAACAGTAAAATGAATGGTTCTCTATTTACAAATTTAAAAATGCATAGGTTAAATAATATAAATGCTTTCTTTCCTTTATTACACAGATGGCTGAAAAAAGGAGCAAAGTCTGGAACTATTTTTCAAAAGATGGCAATGGCACTGTGACATGTAATACATGTGATGCAGAGATAAGCCAGGGGTCTGACAAACTAGTCCAAAGGAATACCAGCAATATGTGGTATCACCTGGAAAAAAACCACAAAGCTCTCCATGATGAGGCTATGCGAATGACTGAACCAGCTGCACCAAAAAAGCGTGCCAGTAATACAATGCAGCAGAGTCCACCACAGATGTTTGACAAATTAACAAAATGGACCCTTGCAGATCCAAGAACAAAGAAGCTGGACAAATTGGTGATGGAGATGTTGGCCACAGACATACAACCATACAACATGGTTGAAGGTGTTGGTTTTAAAAGGCTTGTCGCTGCTCTATAGCCGAGGTACCCCATGAAAACGGAGAAGTTCTTCCGCACAAAGATGCTGGATGAGGTGCATGGCCAACTGATGGTAAGAATCAAAGAGCTTCTCTCTGTTGAAAATGCTGGAGAAGACATAGCATTCACAACAGACTGTTGGTCAGGGACCACCGAGGCACTGATGAGTTTGACCGCTCATTATGTTAACACAGAGTGGGAAAAAGTAAAAGTCGTACTTAATGTTAAAGCGATGACAGGATCCCACACTGCCACATACATAAGTGACCTGTTTTTAGAGATGCTGAAGGAGTGAGCCATTGACCCCAAGCGCGTGCTGGTACTACGTGACAACGGTGCCAACGTGGTGAAAGCCATGAAAGTAATGGAAATGCCAGGCCTCGGCTGTTGTGCCCACATACTCCAACTGATCGTACAGGATGCCCTTGCATCACAGAGGGTTGTAGGTGATGTCCTTGCCAGGCTGAAGAGATGTGCCACGCACTTCAACCACTCCATCTGTGCCATACAGAAGCCGTCTCAAGCAATCCAGAAGCAGATTGGTGCTCATGATCATGCCATTCTTCAGGCAACACCTACAAGATGGAATTCGACCTTACACATGCTAAAAAGAATGCTGGTGCAGAAACAAGTGCTCACACTGTATGCTGCAGATCATGGGCATATTTCAGGCCTAACTGCTGATGAGTGGGACATGGTGTGCAACCTCATTGAGACCTTGACTACTATAGAAGACATCACAAAGGAGATGAGCGGGGCAGATGCTTCCATCTCAGGCATCATACCCATGGTTGCAGTACTACGTCACTACCTGGAGTCACTTGGTGAAAACACAAGGAGAAAGGGGAAATGCTGGACAGTTTGAACAGGAGATTTGGAGCCATGGAGGAAACAAGAGAAGTGCTTTTGGCCTGCATATTGGATCCTCGCTACAAGCAACGCCCTCTGTCAGTCACAACAACAAATAGGGCCAAAGTCTGGCTCCAGGAAGAGGCAGCAAAACAAAGCACCGCAGCAAGCAGCAGCACTGTATCAGCCACCACAGACACGAGCAGCAGCACGGCATCCAGCAGCACGGCATCCAGCAGCAGGGCGGGCCCGTTTCAAAGTCAGCGTCTGTTAGACAGCCTGTATGATGACATGCTGCTGAGCCAACAGGCAGAACCAGAGGAGCCAGGTGAAAGTCTGCTTGAGGAGCTGGAGCGGTATTGGAAAGAGCCAGTTCTTGATCAGAAAACAGGTTTATTAAAACAAAGCCCCCCCACCTCCCACACAATGAACTAAATAGATTTTATATGCAGAAAAAGTAATCTTATATTTATTAGACGGCCAAGCCCGAGGGGCCGAGGGAACCTGCAGTGCTAGGAACCCTATTGTAATTGTAAAGATTTTTATTTTTATTTTTCTCCGGCTAAAAGTGGTGCTGCAGGCTAAACCGTGCAAGGGAGGGCGGTGCAATTTGGAGGGTTGGTCCAGACGAATATCGCAGACACAAAAACTACATATATCCGCCTGCAAGGGGACGCTATAACCTGGGACAACACGTTTTTGCCTATAACTCCCAAACCGTATGTCGCACATTCAAAAACCTTGTATCCCCAGATTCCTTGAATGGAGCTGAATCTCTTTGCGGTTGGCCACGCCCACTTCCGGTTAGAAAGTTTTTCGCAAAATCGCAAAATTGGAAAACCTACTTTTTCGAACTCCTCCTTGGGATTGTGTCCGATCTGCGTGAAACTTGGCACGTGCACTCTTCAGCTGGACCTGATCTGAAGTTATCAAAAGATTTTTGCTCGGTCAGAAAATGCGCAAATTATTAATGAACAAATTTCTGTAGCTAGCTATAAAACTGTAAACTGTTTGAAATCCTGGTCAAACTACATGCTATTAACACCAAACATTAGATCCTTGGTTGCCATTGCCGAAATTGGTGAAGTTTTGCCATTCGGGGGCGCTAAAAATATGGGAAGTTTATGAACGGCTACACCGATTTTTTACAAAATTTGGTCGGTATGATGCAGGGCCAATCCTGATGCCATATCTTGAAGGTGGTCATGACTGGTCAATGTGGGCGTGGCTTATTACAAGAGAAGCATCAAACATTCATTTTAGCCAAACTATTATGCTGAGAGCTTTGAAATTTATATGGTACAGATAGGACACAGTTCTTCCATACCAAAAATCGCACATGCACTCCACTAGGTGGCGCTATAACGGATGCAATGGTGTTTTTGCCTGTAACATCCACATTTTCAATAACATATTTGCAAACCTTATATCCGTATGCTCCCTGAATAGAGCTGGGTTTTCTGACATAGGACACGGCCACTTCTGCTGCACATTTCGTTCGCTAAATCGGCACATATGCAAAACGTACTTTTTCGAACTCCTCCTACAATTTAAGCGCCATCTGCCTGAAACTTTGTACATGGAATCTCCAGATGTGTCTGATGAAAGGTTATCAAAAGATTTTTGGCACTCCAAAAAATCTTTTTGCTAGCTAAAAAACACATATTTTTTCATATTTCGGTCAAACTAAATGCTTTCAACATCAAACTTGAGTCAATTATTTCTGAAGTCATCCAAAGGCTCTGTGCCGAATTTGGTGCAAATTGGAATATAGGTGGCGCTATAATGGATGCAATCGCGTTTTTGCCTGTAACTCCCACATTTTAAAAAATACATTCGCAAACCTTACATCCATGTGTTCCCTCAATAAAGCTGGGTTTTCTGACATTGGACACGCCCACTTCTGCAGCACATTTCGTTCGCTGAATCGCCAAATATGCAAAGCCTACTTTTAAAACTCCTCCTTGGGATTTTGTCCGATCTGCATGAAACTTGGCACGTACACTCTTCAGCTGGACCT
This sequence comes from Diplodus sargus, assembly GCA_903131615.1. Lineage (NCBI taxonomy): Eukaryota > Metazoa > Chordata > Actinopteri > Spariformes > Sparidae > Diplodus > Diplodus sargus. Next base: position 8,846 of record CAEMYA010000825.1, on the reverse strand, counting down.
CATCTAAAGTTATCAAAATAATTTTGCTCGGTCAAAAAATGTGCAAATTTTTAACGAACAAATTTCTGTAGCTAGCTATAAAAATGTAAACTGTTTGATATCTCGGTCAAACTACAAGCTATTATCACCAAATTTGATATCTTTGGTTGCCATGACACTGGGAAGGGATGAGCCTAATTTGGATGGGAAGTTTATATCTCCTGAACGGCTACACCGATTTTTACGGTATGATGTAGGGCCAATCCTGAGCCTGGCATCCATTGGGGCCAACTTCGGTGGGCTCTGCGGTGCGTGGGGTCCGAGTCGCGCGGGGGGTTTGGCCCCCGTTCATAACTGCTTGCAGTTCTAGTTTTATTTTTGTTTGTGTGCCAATCTGCACCTCTTCTCAGCTTGACTGAACAAGTTCAAATATCATTGAAAAAAAGTCTGTTAAATATTAAAAGTCTTGATCAAAGACATATGTTTAAGAAAGCATCTGTCTGTACTACTGTCACTGTGACTGTACTATTGCATAATCATATCGGTGCAAAATCTATGCACAATCCAAGGCCTGTTTTCATTCCAGCTCAAAAACTCACTATATCGGTTGTATATCGGCTATCGGTGATTGCACCCCCTCTAATATCGGCTATCGTTATCGGGCCAAAAAATCCCTATCGGTCGGACAGTACTGTGTCTCCAGTAGAGGTCCAGAGAGTTGTAGAATCAGTGCTGAAGCTGCTCTGGCAGTACATTGTACATAAATATCAAGAATAGATATTTACTCTCACTTTGCGAGGAACTCCATTTCAGCTTTGAAGTACTCTACGCTGTACGCTGTTTCAGGAGGCACAGACTCTTTTTATCAACTCAGTATTCACCAAGAATGACTGCCTGGCAGTTGTATGCCTCCATGCATCAGTGAAGTTGCACTTTTTATCGCCTTTATACTGAAGACAGATATCGAGTGTAAGTATGATTCTAGTGAATCATTTCCAGTGAGAAATGTCTTCACTGAAGAGACTATTTGTACAGGGTACTGATAGAGTGCTTCATCACATAGTGGAACGGCAATCCCCTAAAGATCAATATCAGCAAAACCAATGAGCTTATGTGGGACTGCTGCTGTATGTCTTCTAGTGTGTTCATGAGAAAAAAATAAGTCAATTAATTGTATGTGTTGGCATGTTTGGCCTATAAGGCTGATTCTGATAGACAGACGTTGACACAGAAGTACAGATAATCTCTACAATGAGCAAAGTTTTAAGGTGGACAACCCAACATAAGTGTCACCACTTGAGTAAATATGAAATATGGTCACAATCTCCCCATCGGTTCCTCAGTAATGGCATTAAATAATGACCTGAAAAGTGCTTTAGCAGAACATTAGTTTGTTACAATGAACTTAATATATGACCACTCAAATCAAATTGGTTCATCCTTGAGTCCAAGTGGATGCCTGTGCCAAAGGCGAGGAACTTCCTGAGATTTCATGTTGGAACAGTGGTATCATGATCATAGCCATAGACCTCCAAACCACAAACACACAAAACATTGGAGGAACACATCTCCATTGCTTAAGTCAAAACATGGATACTCCCAGTGAAAGACAATACACTCATCAAAAATATAGAGGCTACGGCATCCAAGTAAAAACTTTCTTATCCTTTGCCAAAATAATCCATCCACTTGACAGGTGTGGCTTATCAAAATGCTGATTAAACAGCATAATTAGTGCACAGCAGTGAGAAAACAACAATAGACCCATTGTGAAAGAAGCATCTGTAAAACAGTGGATAAATTCATTTGAGCGTCACAACCCCTATGGCATGACTCGTTTCACTTTCAAGATTTGAGCCAATGGTCCAGTAAAAGCAGAGTTTACACATTCCCATTGCACACAAAAGCCTGATCTTAGCAGGTTTAAGTGGGACTTTTGACCAGGAGCTTTAGTCACCTATATCTTTTTAAAATTATAATGGATGCTCCCGTTCATAAAATTTAAATAAATAATGTTCTGTTTGTGATGGCAGTTTACTTAAGGTTTGTGGTACAATGTGCTCCAGGCACCTAGGATCTCTCTCTCTCGGCTTAACCAACCAGAGCAGCACTCTTTGTGTTCCAAGACCTTCTGATTTACAAACAAAGCACTGGATATACCAACATGCTCCCCTCGTGTGACCTAAATGTGTACTGCAGATGTAACTCTTAAATAGAGGAAATTCTGCTAATTTATCTGGTGACACAAATAAAATATTCTCAGTCTCTGGACTTGACTGGATTAGATGATTGAATACAATATTGAATAATTAACAAGATGTGTTTTGAATATAAAATAATAGAGCCCAAGATCTAACTAGGTTGGGTCTAAAACTCGAGTCAGACCGATATGCAGTTTTTGGGGCAGTTGATATTAGGGAGTAAAATGTTGCAGTGACCTTTCAGATGTGATAGTCAAACACACAAAAAATATAGAATGTAGGCCGAATATTTTACAGTTTAACAGCATACTTTATTGTCTGAAATGACATCGGGGAACTGAAACAGTAAACTTCACTCAAAATGTAATAATTACAAAACACCAAGCATCAATGATATATAGTAATAGTTGAGCAATATATAAATTTTTTCTTGCTTTTAATTTGTAAAAATACTTGTAATTGCATCAAATTTTTTGGCTTCAAAATCTTTTCAGATAAGTAAAATACAGGTGTTAAATAAAAACAACAACACCAACAACAAAAAAACAATGGAGTGAAGTACAGAGTAGCACCAGGTGAATATTGCTTGTGCACCTGAGCAAATTGTACGTGATTATTTTCCCCCATTGCAGAGATGTAGCATGAGTTAATTCATTTAGTCGCTGTAGTGATTGCCACTGCACACAATTACTGATGCCACCTAAGACCGACATCAGGGGTGCTGACTTATAGTAGCTTAACTTTCATCCACAGGGTGGCTGTAGCTCAGGAGGTAGAGCAGGTCGTCTAGTAATCAGAAGATAGCTGGTTCGAATCCCGGCTCCCCCTAGCTGCATGGCAAAGTGTCCTTGAGCAAGATACTGACCCCCAAATTGCTCCTGATGAGCATCAGTGTATGAATTTGTAAGTCACTTTGGACAAAAGCATCTGCTAAATGCCCTAATATGTAAATCTCTTCTGTCCAGGAATTCCGCTTCTGAGATTCAGAAAGATGTCCCTTCAGAAGTTTTGATGTAGTCCTTGAAGTCAGTTAGGATACTCAGCATAATGCAGACCTGGAAAATATCAGAGGTTAGCTTGAATGCAATAACTGTTTGATATAGCAATAAAGCAGGATAGTTAGATGTTATTAGTAGGACATGTTGATATGCCAGACATTTTCATATTACACGATGTCTACACAGGCTACATAGAGCTTCAGTTTTTTGACAGTTTTTTTAAACACTGTTATTTTGCAGCATTCAGTGCCATGTACACAATCACTGTATTTACTAATGTAAAACAGAAGAATATAGTTTTGAAACATAAAAATAAACTTTGGGTTATGGAAACGTTTGTGTAGCACGAGTTGATACACAGCCTGTGTAATAATGTAATGTAATGGATTGGATTTGTATGGGGCTTTTCAGGACTCCAAGTTTCATTCATTCACACAGTCATAATGGTGGTGGTAAACTACGATAGAAGCCACAGCTGCCCTGGGGGCAGACTGACAGAAGCTGCCATTCAGCGCCTATGGCCCCTCCGACCACCACCTCAAACATACAGCAGTCAGACACATTCACACGAAGCAAGGTGGGTGAAGTGTCTTGCCCAAGGACACAACGACCATGACACAAGTGGCAAGGGCGGGGATCGAACCTCCTAACATCCGAACATTGGCCAACCCGCTCTACCACCTGAGCCATGGTCGTAGGCAGCAGACTGTTGAGGCAGCATGAAGGCCCATACGCTGCGAAAGCGATAATTGTAGATGTAGTAAACAAAAAAGTGTGAAATAACTCAAAACATGTTTTATATTTTAAATTCTTCAAAATAGTCACTCTTTGCTTTGCACACTCATGGCATTCTCTCAATGAGCTTCATGAGGTAGTCACCCGAAATAATTTGCCAACAGTCTTGAAGGAGTTCCCAGAGGTGCTCAGCACTTGTTGGCCCTTTTACTTTCACTCTGCGGTCCATCTCATCCCAAACCATCTCGATTGGGTTTAGGTCTGGTGACTGTGGAGGCCAAGTCATTTGGCGCAGCACTCCATGACTCTCCCGCCCGGTCCAGACGACAATGCTCTTTTGCGAAAACGCACATGTATTGCATCGTTTGGCCTCATTATCGGTCCACACAAATGATTCTGATTTCCTTGCACTAGCCATTTTCATCTTCTTCTTGTTGTGTTCGGATCTCCGTCTACTGTCTGTTTGTTGACAGCGCGCAAGCTTAATGCGCATGCTCCGTGTCTTCTTCTCCGTTTTTGGTGAATGTCAAGCGCCACCTATAGGCCTGGAATATGAACTACAGCGTTTTCGGTCGTTTTCAGTGGATCCGTGTGGACGCAAATATTCTTAAAACGATGCAGAGGAAGACGGAGAAAAAAAAAGTTCGTATTGCCCGTCTGGACGGCCCCTCCTTCTTGGTCAAATAGCCCTTACACAGCCTGGAGGTGTGTTTGGGGTCATTGTCCCGTTGAAAATTAAATGATGGTCCAACTAAACACAAACCGGATGGGATGGCATGTCGCTGCAGGATGCTGTGGTAGCCATGCTGGTTCAGTGTGCCTTCAATTTTGAATAAATCCCCAACAGTGTCACCAGCAAAGCAGCCCCACACCATCACACCTCCTCCTCCATGCTTCACGGTGGGAACCATGCATGTAGAGACCATACCTTAACCTTTTCTGCGTTGCACAAAGACACGGTGGGTGGAACCAAAGATGTCAAATTTGGACTCATCAGACCAAAGCACAGACTTCCACTGGTCTAATATCCTTTCCTTGTGTTTCTTGACCCAAACAAATCTCTTCTGCTTGTTGCTTTTCTTTAGTAGTGTTTTTTTAGAAGCTATTTGACCATAAAGGCCTGATTTGCGCAGTGTCCTCTGAACAGTTGATGTAAAGATGTGTCTGCTACTAGAACTCTGTGTGGCATTTATCTGAGCTCTAATCTGAGGCGCTGTTAACTTGTGATTTCTGAGGCTGGTTACTTGGATGAACTTATCCTCAGCAGCAGAGGTGACTCCTGGTCTTCCTTTCCTGGGGCGGTCCTCATGTGAGCCAGTTTCATCGTAGCGCTTGATGGTTTTTGTGACTGCACTTGGGGAAGTTTTTGCAATTTTCCAGACTGACTAACCTTCAGTTCTTATAGTTATGATGGACTGTCGTTTCTCTTTACTTAGGTGATTGGTTCTTGCCATGAATTCTAAAAGTTTTCAAATAGGACTGTCAGCTGTGTACCAACCTGACTTCTGCACAACACAACTGATGGTCCCAACCCCATTAAGAAGGCAAGAAATTCCACAAATGAACCCTGACAAGGCACACCTGTGAAGTGAAAACCATTTCAGGTGACTACATCGTGAAGCTCATTGAGAGAAGGCCAAGGGTTTGCAGCGCTGTCAACAAAGCACAGGGTGGCTACTTTGAGGAATCTGAAATATGAAACATATTTAGAGTTATTTCACACTTTTTACTACATCATTCTATATGTGTTCATTCATAGTTTTGATGCCTTCAGTATGAACCTGCAATTTAAATAGTCATGAAAAAAAAGAAAACCATTAAATGAGAAGGTGTGTCCAAACTTTTGACTGGTAGTGTACATTTACATACATATCTACAGTATATCCCATGTGTGCCTCAGGTTGTGGCATGTTGATATATTTTTGGATGTAACGGTATGAAAATTTCACACTGCGGTAATAGTGACCAAAATTATCACGGTTACTGGTATACTGCGGTATTTTTTAAAATGTCTTCAAAATGTTGAAAAAACACTGATACACTGATAAACTGAAATAATTTCATCAAGATTTATATTTAAATGTATTGATTATATATTAAAATAGTCCAAATCCAAAACCTTAACAAAACACTTCAAAATCAACATTAAACTAGAACTGCAAGCAGTTATGAACGGGGACCAAGCCCGCCCGCGCGACTCGGACCCCGTGCACCGCAGAGGCCACCGAAGTTGGCCCCAAAGGATGATGGGCTCGGTGCAAAAGTGATTTGCGATTTTGGAAAAAAACTTTCTAACCGAAAGTGGGCGTGGCCAATCGCAATGATTCAGCTCCATTCAGGGAATCTGGGGATACAAGGTTTTTGAATGTACGACATACGGTGTGGGAGTTATCGGCAAAAACGTATTTTCCTCTCTTATAACGCCCCCTGCAGGCGGATATATGTAGTTTTTTGTGTCTGAGATATTCGCAGGAGTCTGGACCAACCCTCCAAATTGCACTTTTAGCCGGAGAAAAATAAAAATAAAAAAATCTTTACAATTACAATAGGGTTCCTCACAAAATCGCAAAAACTGGAAAAACATACTTTTTCGAACTCCTCCTTGGGATTTTGTCCGATCTGCGTGAAACTTGGCACGTGCACTCTTCAGCTGGACCTGATCTAAAGTTACCAAAAGAATTTTGCTCGGTCCAAAAGTGCGCAAATTATTAACGAACGCATTTCTGTAGCTAGCGATAAACATGTAAACTGTTTGATATCTCGGTCAAACTAAATGCTATTATCACCAAATTTCAGATCCTTGGTTGCCATGACACTGGGAAGGGATGAGCCGAATTTGGCGAACTTTGACCAGTAGGGGGCGCTAAAAATATGGGAAGTTTATATCTCTTGAACGGCTACACCGATTTTTACGAAATTTGGTCAATATGATGTAGGGCCAATCCTGAGGCCATATCTAGAAGGTGGTCATGACTGGTCTCTGGAAGCGTGGCTTATTACAACATAAACAACAAACATTAATTTCAGCCAAACTATTATGCTGAGAGCTTTGAAATGTATATGGGTTAGATATACATAAAGAATAGGACACAGTATGTACTCCACTAGGTGGTGCTATAATGGATGCAATCGCGTTTTTGCCTGTAACTTCCACATTTTAAATAACACATTCGCAAACCTTATATCCATATGTTCCCTGAATAGAGCTGGGTTTTCTGACATAGGACACGCTCACTTCTGCTGCACATTTCGTTCGCTAAACTGCCGTATATGAAAAACCTACTTTTTCGAACTCCTCCGACAATTTAAGCGCCATCTGCCTAAAACTAAATCTCCAGAAGTTTCTCATGGAAAGTTATCAAAAGAATTTTGCCACTCCAAAAAATCTGCTAGTTATAACCAAACAATCTTTTTTGCTCGCTAAAAAACACATATTGTTTCACATTTCGGTCAAGCTAAATGCTTTCAACTTTAAACTTATGTCAATTATTCCTGAAGTCATCCAGAGGCTCTGTGCCAAATGTGGTGCAAATTGGAATATAGGTGGCGCTATAATGGATGCAATCGTGTTTTTGCCTGTAACTTCCACAGTTTAAATAACACATTCGCAAACCTAATATCCATATGTTCCATCAATAGACCTGGGTTTTCTGACAAAGGACACGCCCACTTCTGCTGCACATTTCGCTTGCTAAATCGCCAAATATGCAAAACCTACTTTTTCGAACTCCTCCGTGGGATTTTCTCTGATCTGCATGAAACTTGGAATGTCTACTCTTCAGCTCGACCTGATCTCAAGTTATCAAAAGAATTTTGCTCGGTCAAAAAATGCACAAATTATAAACAAACAAATTTCTGTAGCTAGCTATAAAAATGGAAACTGTTTGATATCTCCGTCAAACTAAATGCTATTAACACCAAATTTGAGATCCTTGGTTGCCATGAGACTGGGAAGGGATGAGCTGAATTTCGTGGATTTTGGCCACTAGGGGGCGCCAAAAAGATGGGAAGTTAATATCCTGCTTGCAGTTCTAGTTATTAGTGTGAATGCTGAGTCAGCATTCACACTATTGTTTTTCTGGAATTTATTAGTGTGAATGCTGAGTCAGCATTCACACTATTGTTCTTCTGGAATTTATTAGTGTGAATGCTGAGTCAGCATTCACACTATTGTTCTTCTGGAATTTATTTTTCTTTTCATTATTCCTGCTTCCGTACGTTTTTCGGCAAGTTTCTTCTCCTTCAAATCTTGAGCTATTGAAACCATTCAAATATCAAAATGTGCAGGTTTTTAAGGACATTACTGCTTGTATTTTTCTCATTTCAAACTATTATACTTTTCGAAATATTAAGCTTTTTCCGCAAAATTTTTCCCATTCATCCTTATGGGGATTTTTTCTAATTTCATTCTGCTATAACTTCAGCATACCTTCAGCTATTGAAACCATTCAAATGTTAAAATGTTCAGCTTTTTCAGCTCTTTCGACCCTCTGCTTTTCAGCTTTTTCAGAAAAAAATTTAACATTGCCGCAAATGGGAAAAGCTTCAAATCGTCTTCAAAACTCATTGCCTTTCAACCTCTTTTTGCTCCTCATACATTGAGCGAGAGACACCATTCAAACTTTAACCTCTCCGCACCCACCTATTTTCGGTAATTTTCGCCTATTTAGCATACTCAAATGGAAAAGCTTATAACACAATAACTGCAAGTCCTAGATGGATGCATGATACTTCGTTTGAAAGCTGACACCCTCTAGTTTCTGAAAATTATTTAGCATGTACCATACCCACAACCTAAATGACATCAGTTCAAACATGGCTCTAAAAAAATGTTTTTGTCTTCGAAAATAATAGGTCATGTTTGAATACCAATAACTATAATGTGCTTTATGTAAGGCATATGCCAATATACCACATACCTTCTATATCTTGT
>CAEMYA010000824.1:0-10248 GCA_903131615.1 Diplodus sargus | reverse complement strand
CCTTATATTTATCAGATTTTATTGAAACTTCAAAATGTAGCTGCACGCACTTTATGGAATAAAAACTAGCAAACAAAGCAGAAATTAGATCAAAAGCTTGACATTCACAGACAGCCATAAATAAATGTTTGTACAAAGGCAAGTGAAGCATTATTTTACACTCATTTATGTGCAGTGATGACAAACAATGTCAGATGTTCATGGCATTTGCAGGCAGTTGTCTCAATTACACATTACAACATGGCATAATTGATGGGTGATGTTTAGCACCACATAATGGATAAGTAAGTGGTAGTTAGCCACAGCACACAATTTTCAAATAAGCAAATTTGCTAAGAATGTCTGCCCTGTGAATGTGGCAGGCAACAACATGTGTGTAGTTGTGATTCTGCCTGGCTTTTCCGCAATGAACGCAGTGGCTTCACCTGCAATTTGAAACAACTAAGTGATTTCTTTGGTTAAATAACACATACCACAGCTACTGCAGGACGCTCACCAAACCCGCTCACTTGACCGCTGTCCCTTTCCAGAGGGAAGAATCTCATACCCTGCATCGATACTGATTCGGCCATTTTGCTTTTGGCCGCCATTTTGAAATATTTCCAATCCTTGCACTGTAATGACATTCTCCTACAGATTTAACACAACAGACTTCACAGTCACTCAGTATCATCCACAGACCTTAAAGATGAAAACCTTTTCAAAGCTGTCGCCTACATCATAACTGCTGGCCATGGAGTGCTGGTCAATTTAAATCCTTCGCCATGAAGCATCAAGTCCTCGTAGCTTCACCATATAATGTCCTATCTGCGCCAAATATCTCAGGAATGTAGAGGGAATCGCCCTGCATATATCTGTGCATCAAATCTGTGTCATATCCATAGCGCCACCCACTGGACACAGGAAGTCAGACAAAAATCGTCCGGATGATATGACCTTTACTGCTCGATATCTCCCCGTCGTGACATGCAAGTAACAGGTGAGTGCGCAGTCCGACAGTGCCGTAGGCCGACGCGCGTAGACTGCGAGGGCCCGTTCATCACTGCTTGCAGTTTTAATTATTATTATTATTATTATTATTATTATTATTATTATTATTATTTTTCTTCTCACAAAATGATCGCATTTTTCACTGTCTGAACATACCCCAAAACTCACCAAACTTGGAATGTAAGTCACACCTGGCGAAAAAATTTATAATCTATTGTCGTCCTGAATTTCCACCACTAGGTGGTGCTGTTTTTAACTGTTAAAAAGGCAAGTGCGTTTTGGCTAATAACTCCCATATACTTTGTCCCACATTCAAAAACCTTATATCCACACGTTCAGTGAATAGTGCTGAATCGTGGTATAGGCCACGCCCATTTCCGGGTGCCGTTTTTTTCGGCTACATGGCAAAATGTCGAAAACCTAATTTTACTATCTCCTCCCAGGCGATTTCACCGATTTGTGTGTGTATCGAATTTTGATAGGCCACACAATACTCAAGTTATTAATTATCAACTTCCTGCAGATTTGGTTCAAAACAGGAAGTGTTGCATACCTCAATATTGGTATGGTCAAATGACAGAAAACTGAGGTTACACCTTTGCCATAGGACGCTGAGGCCCTGTGCAAAATTTCAGGCGATGACCACAAGGTGGCGCTCTTTAAACTGAGCGAATTTAAATCTCCACATCTGTTCATCGGATTGACACGAAACTCTGTATACTTATTGTCTGTGCCCTTCCGAGGAGAGCGTATGAAGGGTTTACCAATTTGACTCTAGATGGCGCTGCGGTGCCAATTTAATTTTATATTTGGCACTGTGCCCACACCATAACACTTATGGAAATGAAATTCATAGAGGTGCTATAAAAGGGCCCCTATGACTCACACACCAAAAATGACCAGCAGGGGGCGCTATTTTCAATGCAAAGCGTTTTTGGCACATAACTCCCACATTATATGTAGCACATTGTTAAACCTTATATCTACATGTTCCCTGAATTCAGCTGAATGGTGTGGTATAGGCCACACCCACTTTTGCAGTAATTTTCCATGCGCAAAATCGTGACAAATGAAAAACCTACTTTTACTATCTCCTCCCAGGCGATTTCACCGATTTGCACGAAACTTGTTTAAAGATATTAAAAGAATTTTGATAGGCCACACAATACTCAAGTTATTAAATATCAACTCACTGCAGACATGGTTCAAAAGAGGAAGTGTTGCATATCTCCACATTGGTATGGTCTAATGACATGAAACTAAGGTAACTACTCCGCCATAGAATGCTGAGGCCCTGTGCACAATTTCAGGCAATGACCACAAGGTGGCGCTCTTTAAACTGAGCTAATTTATATCTCCACATCTGTTCATCGGATTGACACGAAACTTTGTATAGTTACTGTCAGTGCCCTCCTGAAGAGAGCTTTGAAGGGTTTACCAATCCGACTGCAGACAGGTCATAGAAGATGCTCCCTCTTTCAAATTTGAGCAAGCGTGGAGCGATTTCACCGGAGCTGAATGAAATTTTACGGGGAGCTGAGAGTGGTCTTGAAGCGGAGCTGTCTGGTATAACTTTGAGCGATCAAGCGTAGGAGCGAGTGCGAAATTCTCGCCGCTCAGCTGTGCTCACATGCTCTGCTACAGACATACATTGCTGGTAAGAAACCAGCAATGTATGGGGTGTAATATCCAAGATGTCCACTAGATGGCATTGTTGTCTTTCAAATAACATGTATCCCAAGCTTGACAATGATGACGATGTACATGGCATTTGCAGATAGTTTTCTCCAAATTGTACAGTACAACATGGCATAATTGATGGGTGATGTTTAGCACCACATAATGGATAGGCCAGTGGCAGTTAGCCACAGCACACAATTTTCATATCAGCCAATTTGCTAAGAATGCCATTTGCCTTTTGTGTCTGCCCTATGAATGTGGCAGGAAACAACATGTGTGGAGTTGTGATTCTGCCTGGCTTTTCCGCGATGAACGCAATGGCTTCACCTGCAATTTGAAACAACTGAGTGATTTCTTTGGTTAAATAACACATACCACAGCTACTGCAGGACGCTCGCCAAACCTGCTCACTTGACCGCTGTCCCTTTCCAGAAGGAAGAATCTCATCTCTGCATCAATACTGATTTTGGCCATGTGCTTTGCACAACAGACTTCACAGTCACTCACTATCATTCACAGACCTTAAAGATGAAAACGTGTTCAAAGCTTTCACCTACGTCAGTAAGATATCTGTCAAAAAGACGTGTGCATGATTCTCACTTTCGTATTCGTAATTTGTGAGCAAATAACATTTTTGTACACAAAATTCTACTGTCACACACGTGAGTCTGATAAATTATTTGGGTTAGGATTGTTTTTATGTGAGTATGAATCTAAAAGTTGTGAGTGCAAAGTCTTGTGAGGACGACTCTAGTTTCTACGACTACGAAGTCTTCACTGTGAACACAAATTCAAGTTTTTGGATACGAGTTGAAAAGTGTTGAAATGACGTCACGTAGGTCACAGGCAGATCACACGGGAAAATAATCGAACCCTGATTACTCCAAACGCGCATGCGCCAAAGCCAAAATTGGCTTACAGCAGTGGACTGGGTGGAGCTGCCAGCTTAGGTGAAGCATCACAGGTAAAGTCAGTAACGTCTATGTCAAGTATTTATTCATAGTGACGCTAAGTTAGTGCTAGTCTTGCTGTAGCATTAGAAGTTTGCTTGTGCTAGTTAATTAGCACTGACCTGCAAAATATGAAATAATTAATTTGAGACGTAATGTTGATCAAAATACGATTTTTGTTGATTTTTAAATTGTATCAATTTCTGCATAACAGATAGTTGCTAGGGATGCCGCTCTGATCAGAGGAGCACAGATGGAAAGAGGCTAAAAATGAACTATGCGGGACATTTGCTTTATGGTTCATTTGTTTACCTTCATTAAACAGCTTCAGAATAACAGTGCTGGTTAAATAAACGACTTGTGACTTGTTACATGGAGAATGGAGCCTCCAACCCGGTGTCAGCTCTCGTCTCTGCAGCACCGCGTCACAGAAGTGCTCTGTAACCCGTGATCTCTTGTTTATGACAGATAAGACTACGCAAATATACACGTCATAATGTGTGTATGATAATCCATCAATCCACTGATTGGTTTCCCGCCAGCTTCCTTGTAGACCAATGCACATGACCAAGAGGAGTGTTAGTAAAGAGGAAAAGAAACCAAACTTAAACGGTGGACAGATTTATGTCAATTTAGCTTGCCAGCAGAAAGTCTGTAAGTCCATGAACTGTATATTATTTTAAATAGTGCAATTTTATGAAATAAATATTGGATATACACGTTATTGACTTTACCTGTCAATGTCCACAGAAACTGCATGTGTGTATTGAAGATTTTATTTCTTTTAAGTCAAAAATATCACACCAAATAAAAACTGAAGAAAGAAACAAGTGATCAAAATACAATATAAATAAGGCATTGTGCAAACATATTATCTCTCAGCCTCAAGGTGCCATCTCTCACTTATCTATTGTCAGCCGCTTTGCAAAACGACCTCCAACTCCTTCTATGTTGCCATGTGGGTATTGTGCTCCCGGCTATCCTCGTGAACCTTCAGCTAGTGGCTTGCATTTTTCCAGTCCTTTAGTCCTTCCTTATTTCGTCTATTAAGTGTATTCTCTTGGAGGAAACATTTAGCAGCAGAAGCAGTGCAAGCTGTCATTTCTGTTTAAGTGCATCAACCAGCTTCTCTTGATTTTTTCCCCATTGACTAAGGCTCTGTTACAGAAGTCATGTTGACACTCTCCCATCTTGTTTTTGGAAAATGTTGAACTGCTTTTTTATTTGAACTAGTCAGAAGAGATGTCCAGTCAGCACGCCTGTTGGTGCCTTTAGTCCTGATGCTGTGTCACTCTGCTGTGCTGAGGTAGAGGGACAGGAGCACCTGATGCTGTGTCACTGGGCTGCTGGCGAAATATGTTAAAAGTGCATCTGAAGAGAGAAGAGAAGTATATGTGACCACTGGATGTTACATTTTAATAGAAAAATGTGCTAAACATAAGACTAATATAAACTAATAATGAACATGTGAGGAGATTTATTCAGTTTATTGTCATTGCAATGCAATTCAGTCTAATCAGAGTACAACTGTAGTATATATGTATATATATGTGTGTATATATACATACATACACACACATATATATATAGATATCATGAATGACATGGGAAAGCTGAGGTGTGGAGTATTAGCAGTAATACACTTTAACTGCACTTCAACACTGATGTAAACTTCAATAAACATAAACTGTGACACAATAAACCAAAGGCTTACAACTACCCTATTACAAAGGGGATGGACAACTAAAAGCATTTTAACTGACATACAAGCAGGAAACACAGCCAACAGGTTAAATAACACCTGAACAGGCCAAACGTTAACTTTCCAAGCGTACCTGATGAATTTAAGGTGGAGTAACATTAACACACGTCGACTCAGCTATTTACTGATTATTAAACAATGCTGCTATCGTCCAAAGTAAGCTCGCAAGCTAACACTCTGCTCCAACAACGGTAACTACGAACATTAAACTATTAATTTCATTCACTTCATCACACTGACGTTACTGTACCTGTATCTTTTTCACGTCTTCCTCTTCTTTCCTTCTTTTCCTTCACTGGGCACAGGATGGTTTCAGTCTTTTGGACCTCGTGGTTCTGCTACAGTATCAGTAAATGTCTCTCTTGGTCTTGGGGGTCTCGGTGTGGTCAGATTCCGGCAGCTCGCCTCCTGACCTGCCCCCCTCACAGAGGGCAGGTACAGTGCACCGTTTGGAGTGATCGGGGTTCGATTATTTTCCCCTGTGACCTGCTTGTGACCTACGTGACGTCATTTCAGCAATTTTCTACTCGTACCCAAAAACTTGAATTCATGTTCACAGTGAAGACTTCGTAGTCGTAGAAATAAGAGTCGTCCTCACAAGACTTTGCACTCACAGCTTTTAGATTCATCCTCACATAAAAACAATCCTAACCCAAATAATTTCTCAGACTCACGTATGTGACAGTAGAATTTTGTGTACAACAATTTTATTTGTGCACAAATGTTTAACATCACGAAAACGAATGTGAGAATCATGCACACGTCTTTTTGACAGCTATCTTACTCCATACTGGCCATGGTGGGGCGGTCAATTTAAATCCTTCGCCATGAAGCATCAAGTCCTCATAACTTCACCATACAATGACCAATCTGCACCAAATCTCTCAGGAATGTAGAGGGAGTCGCCCTGAATATATCTCTGCATCAAAACTGAGTCGTATCCATAGCGCCACCCACTGGACACAGGAAGTCAGACAAACATCATCTGATTGACATGACGTTTACTGCTTGTTTTCTCCCCAGCATGACATGCAACCAACAAGTGAGCGCGCAATCCGACCGCGTTGCAGCCTGACACATCTGCTGGCCGTGGTGGAGCAGTCATTTAAATCCTTCGCCATGAAGTATCAAGTCCTCGTAACTTCACCATACAATGTCCTGTCTGCACCAAATATCTCAGGAATGTACAGGGAATCGCCCTGCATATATCTGTGCATCAAAACTGTGTCATATCCATAGCACCACCCACTGGACACAGGAAGTCAGACAAAAATCGTCCAAATGACATGACGTCTACTGCTTGATTTCTCCCTGTCGTGACATGCAAGTAACAGGTGAGCGCGCAGTGCGACGGCGCGGCAGGCCAACGTGCGCGGACTGCGAGGGCCCTTTCATCACTGCTTGCAGTTTTAATTAGGGCCGGAGCAGGGAAGCTGCGAGGTCCCTATTGTTTTTCTGAGGATTATTTATTTTTTTATTTTTTTATTTTTTTCTTTGTCCCAAATGATGGCATTTTCACTGCCTGAACATACCCCAAAACTCACCAAACCTGGAATATAAGTCACACCTGGCGAAAATTTTTATAATCTATTGTCGTCCTGAATTTACACCACTAGGTGGCGCTACAATCAAGGGAAGTGCGTTTTGGCAAATAACTCCCACATACTTCATCACACATTCAAAAACCTTATCCACGCATTCAGTTAATTGTGCTGAATCTCGTGGTATAGGCCACGCCCATTTCCGCCTAACGTTCTTTTTTCGCTACGTCGCAAAATGTCGAAAACCTACTTTTTCAAACTCCTCCCAGGCGATTTCACCGATTTGCACGAAACTTGGCACACAGCATCTGTGGACCCTGCTGACAAAAAGTTATTAAAAGAATTTTGATAGATCAAACGATACTCAAGTTATTAATTAAAGAAGCATTTCACCGATGGAAACATTAATCTTAATTGAAAGAGGGTCATATTTGTAGTATAAATGTAACATCATTTTTTAATTTTGTGCTTATTTGACTGAGAAAAGGCAGAAAGTGACTTTAGGGCGCATTTGTATGAAAGACAACAACTCCCACAATGCACCACAATGCACAGCTCTGCAAGCCACTCCCACTAATCCGGCACACCACACATATCTCCGTCCGCTGTAGATATTTCGTCGCGAAGAAACTGGCATCTCTGGAATTCACTGCAGCAGACAGAGTCCAGTTCGGTGTCTATAGGCGCACAGCGAGAGCACCGGCACCGCCAGTCCGGGCTCCTCGCCCGGGACAGGCAGGTCCTCTGCTGCGGCTACAGCAGCCGCCGCAGCTGAGGCAGAAGACCTGCCGCCTCCATCTCCCTCAGCTGCTCGTCGCTGTATTGTGGCTCGTACAGGTAGCCGCGAACATCTGACTCGAGCATCACGCTCTCGAAATCACTCTCTTCGTTGTCTGAAATATCATATTGCATACCTTCCGCCATCGTAGGTCAAACCTGGCTCTACAGCGTCTGTTCGCTTAGCGGCCAACAAAGATGGCGGCTATGTATTTTCGTTTCTGCAAGTGAAGTCCCGCCCATTGGTCTGTGATAGGCCTGTAGCGTGAGTGGGTCCCACCTCTAGCCCCCGCCCTTGGAAAAATGAGCGAAGCGTTTGTAGTCTTACGACCTCGACACAGATATAGGACTTCCTGCTTTCAATGACGTAAAATGACGATTTTTACATCATTGAAAGCAGGAAGTCCAACACTGAAATCTGTAGTTCTCCCGTCTCAAGGCAAACTGAGGGAATGATGCACGACCATTCAAAAACATGACTGTTTTCCTGAAGATACAAAGCTCAATGCAAATCGGTGAAGTGTCCCTTTAACAACTTCCTGCAGATTTCGTTAGACAGGAAGTGATGCATATCTTCACATTGGTGTGTCTGAATGACATGAAACTCAGAATATTACTTCCACATAGTCCCCTGAGGACCTGTGCAAAATTTTAGACGATGACCATAAGGTGGCGCTCTTTAAATTGAAGTATTTTATATCTCCACATCGGTTCATTGGATTAACACGAAAGTCTGAACAATTATTGTCAGTGCCTTCCTGAGGATAGCTGACAAAGGGTTTATCGATCAGCCACTATGTGGCGCTCTGGTGGCCGTATAGTTTAATATTTGGCACTGTGCCCACACCATAACACTTATGGAAATGAAACTCATAGGGGTGCTATAGAATGGCCCCTGTAACTCAGACACCAAAAATGACCAGCAGGGGGCACCATTTAGAAAAAAAAATCCTGCATAATATGTTGCACATTGTTAAAGCTTATATCTACATGTTCCCTGAATTGTGTGGTGTAGGCCACACCCACTTTGGCAGTAACTTTCCATTTGCAAAATCGCGCCAAATGAAAAGCCTACTTTTTCGAACTCCTCCTAGAGGATTTGACCGATTTGCGCCAAACTTTGCATGAAGCATCTGTGGACCCTCCTGACAAAAAGTTATTAAAATAATTTTGATAGCCCAAAAAACACCCAAAACATAAAACAAAAAATTCCTGCACATTGCATTCAAAACAGATATTCTTCCATATCTTCCCCAAATACATTCCCATTACCACAACACTTTTGCTAATTGTGTTCCATGGCCTGATGAGGGTCTGTGTAAAATTTGGTGCAAATCGGCCAATAGGTGGCGATCTGGTGGCAGTCTAATTAGTTTGCATGGAATTAAATGGGAAAATCTTCAAATCCTCTTCAAAACTCATCCACTTTCAACCTCTCCTTGTCCTTCATACTTTGAGCTACCCACTCCATTCCAACTTTAAAAGAGTCTCAAGACCTTGAAATATTAGTCCTATATTCAGCTTTTTAAAATCTTGTATGGTTTTGAAATCATCACAGTTTTAGTTTTAAGGATTTTTTGCTTGTCTTTGTCATTTTGTAATGGGTGTGTATTGCGTGAGCTAGAGTGCGTGACATCATCGCTCGAGTGAAGAGCAGCTGGTGGAACTGGAGAGAAAATTCTGTTCAGTTTGATTTGGATTCCACATCTTTTACCTCACATGGACAATATATGCATAGAAATGTAGGAAAACGTGTTGGCTTTCAGCTGATGGTCTTATTTAAGATGTAGGACTTACAGTTTTGGATGTGGAAGCCCCAGAGCGACAAGCACTCCAACAAGTCCCCCATAAGCCGCAATGTTAATTTTGAGTCTACATTTCTGGAGGAGAGCAGACAGAGCCTGTTTGGTCTCTCACTCTGAAGTCCTCATTTTTTACTCTACAGAAATGAAAACAACATCACAGAGTTCAGCAATGTCTCCTGTGACTCAATATATGAATGTTTTGCAGATAACCATTACATTTCTTTCAAAAATGTCAGGAGTTTGGGAGGCCTTTTCCCATGCAATTTTTATGGGCACAACTTTGGCTGTGCTATTGCTGCAGCATGTGTTCAGCCAGAGAAACTGTTCACCCTTTTAAGTTATTTCAGCCCTCTTACTTTTCAGCTTTTCTGCCTTTTGAGCTTTTTAAATCTTTCTCCCTCTTCAGCTTTCATCATCAAATCATCATCAAATGTAACATCCCATTAGTTAATCAGTTCTTCTCTGACCTGGCTGGATTCTCTGCTTTTTTTTTTTTCAAGATCTCTCAAAAGAACCATTGTGCTTGATAAGAGTGGTGGCATACAGACTCCCAAGAGACTACTGGACGATGATACTTTCAGCTTTCTCCTCAAACTATTTCATTGCATTATGCCTCGTGTGGACATTTTCTTCATCCAGCTCCAGAAGCTGACCATCGTCTCAGCCTTTGTCCGGGGAGTCATGCAGCAGTTCACACAGTTTTTCTGACTTCAGCGTACAGTATTTAATACCGGCAGTAGCAG
>CAEMYA010000823.1:30272-40529 GCA_903131615.1 Diplodus sargus | reverse complement strand
GTGTGTGTGTGTGTGTGTGTGTGTGTGTGTGTGTGTGTGTGTGTGTGTGTGTGTGTGTGTTATGATATTTGTCTTCATTAAAGCCGTTTGTTTTCAGCCGGTAGATTAAGTGGATTAAATTAGCTCTGCTGGAATCACATCAGTTTGTTGTTTGTCGTGAACGATGATGTTAAAGCAACATCACACAGATATTCCATTTCTTCTACTGCAGCAGGATGAAGTGAAGTATCCGAGTCCTGGTTCCGTGCTGGTGTGAGTGTGTTCCCCGTCAGAACCCGTCCTCCTCCTCCTCCTCGTCCTCCTGCTGTGGTTCAGTGACCTCTGACCTCTGCAGAACATCTGGCTGCTGTTTCATCACTCAGATGACGTGATGCTCCTGTTTGTAATCCCGCAGCTCTCGATGTTTGTGTCTTTCTACAGAGCAGAGGTCAGATTAAAGGATGTATACAAGCGTTAATCCCACCTTTGTGTTCGGACAATAGATTTAATCACCTTTATGACTCTTAATGATCCTCGTTAATCTGCTGATAGACGACAAATATCAAACACAGCAGAGCTGATCAGCTGATCCCAACAACCAAAACAACATCTCATCCTGTTTATCAGGGACTCGACGCTGGATTCATTATGTTTAGTGCTACTTAACGTCACGTATCAGGTATCAGCTGTCACATCCTGCTGAGGTCAGAGGTCCGAGGTCAGCGTCTGCTTCTGCTGCGTCTGCTTCAGGTGAGCTTTGGTCTGCAGGTGAGCCTTGAGGAAGGTGAGCAGGCGGAAGTGTTTGCCGCAGTCGAGGCAGCTGTAGGGCGTCTCTCCCGTGTGGATGCTGCGGTGCCTCATGTAGCTGGTGGCCAGGTTGAAGGTCTTGGAGCAGAGCGTGCACCTGTAGGGTTTCTCCCCGGTGTGGGTGTACCTGTGGTCCCTCAGCAGCTCCTTCAGACGGTAACTCTTCCCGCAGATGTCGCAGTGGAACGGTTTCTCCCCCGTGTGGCTCCGCTGGTGAACTTTGAACTGCGACAGGTTGGGGAACTTCTTGCCGCACACCTCGCAGGTGATGATGGTGTCTCTGGCCGGCAGCTCGTCGACGGGGAGCTCGTGCGAGTGTTTGCTGATGATGTGGTTCTTCAGGCAGCGATAGCTCTTCCCGCAGATGGAGCAGAGCTGCCTCTCTCCGGTGTGGATCACCTGATGGCTGCGCAGGTTGGCGGCCTGGGTGAAGCCCTTGCCACAGGTGGAGCACTGGTAGGGCCGCACCTCCTGGTGCACCAGTTTGTGGCGCGTCAGGTGGCAGGCGTGGTAGAAGCTCTTCCCGCAGACGTCACAGATGAACGTCTTGTCGAAGTGCGTCATCCTGTGCGTCTTCAGCACGCTGATGCAGGAGTAGCCCTTCCCGCAGATGTCGCAGTGGCAGGTCTTCTCTCCGGTGTGTCGAGCCTTCACGTGCAGGTTGCGGTGAGCTTTGTGGTTGAACCTCTTGGGGCAGTAGTCGCAGGTGTACGGCAGCAGCCTGTGCTCTTTGATCTCGTGTTCGCGGAGCCTCAGGATGCCGGTGAACGCCATCCCGCACGCCGAGCACACCGGGTGAGACTTCCTCTCATGATCAGAGAGTCGCTGTGAGTTTGGAAACAGCATCCCACACTGCAGACACTGGTGGTGACTCACTGTTGGCGCCGACGGCTCAGACCTGTTGGGGCCTTTTTTCTGCCGTCTGTGGCGCAGTTTCCTGCTGCGTGCTTGACAGGCTCCGCCCTCTGCTGATGAGGCGGCACCGGGCGGCGGGGAGGACAGCCGAGCGTACTCATGGTCAGTGAAATCAGCCTGCAGGTGAGGAGAGGAGAGGGAGGAGTCTCTGTGGAGAGGCGTGGCTTCACCTGAAGAACCAGCTTCAGTTTCACCTGTGAAAAAGAACGAGACAGTTCAAATCCACGTTCATGACACTAATAACTGGTGAGGTAGTTCCTCCAGCAGTGTGTGGACGCTTGGCGGCTGTACACTGGCTGTAATTCCTCGAGGATTTCCTCAGGGCTTCGTTCCTTCTTCAGTCCTTTATACTCCGACTCACACGACAACACGTAACAGGTTGTCAGCGTCGTCACAACTGACCCAAAGACGGCTGAAGAACATTTTAAACACTTTGTCTCACTTTCATGCTGAAATCACAACACCTGGCATAAAATCATCTTATAGATTGATTGTGAGACAACCTACCGTTAGCATTAGCATTAGCATCACTCTGCAGTGGCTCCAGCAGACACTTGGAGTCGACAGCAGCGCTCTACAACACAGAAACAGTTCAGTTCAGTGTGTTCAGAGCTTCATCCTGAGTCCCTGACTGCTGTTTGATGGATTCAGTCACTGACCTCGTACACCAGGATGAAGGTCTGTTCTGTGGGGGGGCGCTCACCTCCGTCTCCACCTGAAACACACAGAACACTGAACACACCACCTTCTTTAAACCAGGCGCAGCTCCCTCTGTCAAACACTTCTGTGTTCTCAGCTCACCTTCTGTTGTCAAACCTTCGCCGCTCTGCTCAGACTCAAGTGGATCCTTCAGGTGTCCTGGAGTCTCAGCAGCCGCCTGGACCACCTTCAGGACTTTATCAACAGCTTCAGCACACAAACTGTCCACCAGAGAGCTCAGCTTCTCCTGAGAACCACAGAAATCACTGAAACTTTGTACGCTGACAGCTTTTCCTTGCAGAATCTCATCATGAATTCTGGTAAAATGTCTGTAAATTAAATGTGTGTTTGCTACGAGGCATTAAAAACAGTATTCACTAAATATCATGTTCGTGAATCATCATTTTATTTTTGTGCTTCAAAGGGTTTCAGAACAACGAGTCAGGAAAACTTTTACATCTGAGTTATTTGTCTCAGGACGTGATGTGACGTATGTGCTGCCATCACCACTAAAGTATGTGTAACCCTTTTATTATTGTCATGATGAGATGAGCGTCTAGAAATATCAGTTTACAAGCAGAGCTGAGGATTATTTTGTTTATCAGCTAATCTTTAAACCCCCCAAACACACACACACACACACACACACACACCCAGAGATTAACCCATCTTTTATCGATTACTAGATAATCCTTTAAACTGTCAAATGTCAGAAAACACCGAACATTTCTATCACAATATGTCAAATGTAAAATCCCGAAGATGAGAAAAAAAGAGATCATTTACAAATGTGACACGCTGAGGAGATTTACACTCTTCATGTTTGTCACAACATCTACATTCATGAAACTGATCGACAGGTCAATACGTCACACATCTCTCACATCCCACAACACACACACTGTCACCATCGATCAGCTGAGACAGACGCCGAACTGCAGCAGAATAACTGCTGACATGTTCAGCTCCTGGTCAGAGTCATCGAACAGCGTTTAACACCGTTTGATGCCTTTAAAGTTTAACTGTTCGATATAATACAGTGTGACGTGTAACAGTGTGAGGAGGTGAGCAAACAATCTGAAAGTGCTTAAATTAGAACATTTTTCAATAGAGTTTGGTGAAACAATATGAGGTTTAAGTTCTAATGTTACAACAGAACTTCTGTCTCCATCCCGACCAGAACCACCTGTTGTTGTGCTGCGAGCCTCTGGAACCGAAAGAGTTAACTCGGGTTAGCTGTTAGCTTCGGTTAGCCGCGCTATCTTACCTCGGTTTCAGGGTTTTGTTTCTCTAAAGAGACTTTCTCCGCCGCGCTGAAGATCTCCGTCACCACCGCCTTGGCCAGATTATTCACGATGAGCGTCAGCTCTTTTTTAAAAGCGATTAAATCGACCATATTTAACATCTTTAGCTGCTAGCAGTGAGCTAGCTTAGCAAAAACACGGCTCAGGCGCACAACAAGGATACAGGAAGTGACGTAGTTGTCTCGTCCAGCGGCTAAGAGTTCCCGCTGGAGGACTGACGTCATGAAAACAAATAAACAGGTTTATTATTGCTATTTATGATTTATTATATCTGTCACTGCAGCAGTCCAAACTCCACTGTTGTAGCTTTGGTAACCAAACAGAAACCATCTGTTCCAACTACCAGAAACTACCAACATCAGTATGAAATCACTAAAGCAGCTGTTTGACTCTAAACACAAATCTTCAATGAGCCGTCAGCCTGCAGGCCTTAAACAGTGCAGCGGCTGAGTTGTTCTCTGCCAACATGGATGGAGGTGTGAGGCAGATGAGAGTGAGGAACAGGTGCAGAGGAACGTGAAGGTTGGACGGCAAGAAGATGTTTCCTCGGTTCACTGCAAGAGAGGATAATGAATGTGATGAGGATGAGAACATGTGGCTCCATCGTCGAGACAGAAGAGACTGAGTATCACTAGTGGCTGTTTCTTATACTCTACAGTAACAGATTGTTATACTTTACTGTAATATTTTATATCTTTAACTTCTTTTCTATGTTTAAAAACAGTTCAGTTGTTCAGGAAAATGCTGCTGTGAAGCTGCAGAAATGTTTTGTGGACTATGAGACGACCAGCTCTCTTATTTTCTGAGACTCTGAATCAATGGAATCAAAAAAATGCAGCAAAGCATTTCAGATTCTGGATTCAATTCTTTGTAAGAAGGCAAAACAAATGGCATGAAAGCTGCGTAGAGCAACAGTGACGAGCAGCGACTCACACTGAGTGCTGTACTTTGTACTTTGTATTTTGTATTTTGTATTTTGTACTTTGTACTTTGTATTTTGTATTTTGTTGTCCACTGTGTGATGGTTGATTGGAGGAGCTCATGCACTTGTTTGCAAGTTGTGTTATTTGAAGGCAAAATTAGCTTTTGTTGCATATTTGAATGTTTTGGCACGTTAGAGAGCCGCTGTTTGCTCGTTAACTGTTTAGAAGATGTGGAGTTTGAACTGACTGCTGCTTCAAAGCAATCAAGAAAAACTGTAAATGAAAATATCTGCAATGTTTAAGTTGTGTTGAATGATGAAAATCAAACTTCCAGTGATTCAAAAAATACTTTGTTTTTATTCACCAACCTGTACAGACATATGATGATAATAATAATAAACCCACTTTTTAAAATATGATATTTAAATAAATTACTTTCATTCATTCACAGAGCTTCAGTGCTCCACAGTCAAAACTATAAAACACACAAAAACCGTCGGGAATAAAACATTAAATAGTCTCTTATTTTCAGAAAACGAGGATATCAAACATACTCTCAGTACAACACAGTGACAAACACGTCGACAGAGACATCATGTACAGCATCCTCAGCTCTTCACAACACACTCCACTCTCAGTCCGGTTCATTGAGGTCCATCTGACTGTGGCGGCGGCGGCGGCGGCGGCGGCGTTGTGTCAGCGTGTTTCCATCCCGGAGCACAGAGAGCTCGTTAGCATAATGGACATTTAACGTCACTTCTGATTCATCTTTGAAAATCCCTAAACATATCATCATAGAAACATTTTTGTCCATAAACTGTTAATATGCTAACAGCTGTTAGCTTTACACTTTAGCATACTGTACAGTACACCAATGTAGCAGCATGCTACATGTGCACAGGGTAACAGTGTTTGTTAGCATGGTAACATTTTCATAGCATGTTAGCTCATAATGAATCATCCCTGTTGGTGACATTTTTCTAGTATTGAATTTTTTTATAGTGCAAATTATGATATTAAGTTATGTCACTATGCTGTTGTTGCATAGTGAGCTAGCACCCAAAGGCTAATATGTTAGCATGCTATCACTGAGTAGCATTCAGAGATTCCCTTAAAGCTTTATGTGATCATTTGCATAGTAACAAGCAACATCATAGCTGTTCCATCATTGGCTGTCCTGTGAGTTCTGAGAGAAGAGCCAATCACATCTCTGCTCCTGCCGCCGCCTCACGTCTCTCCCGCCCTCAGCTGTGTTCGTCCGACTCGCCGCCGCTCTGCTGCCGTGGCGAGGAGGCGGACCTTACTGAGCCTGCAGCCTCCTGCTGCTGCTGTTTGGAGGAGCTGGACAGGTCGATGGCCACTTCCTCCTCCATGTCGTCGTCCTCCATCTCCAGCAGCTCCTCCTCCTCCTGTTCCACCTCGTGCGCCTCTCGAGCGTCGCCGCTGCCGCCTCGTCGCTCTGAGGCCTCGCAGAACGAGTTGGAGCGGGCTGAGTCCGACTCCGGAGGACTGGAACACTTTTTGGACATTTCCAAAGACTTCTTGTGCATTCCTGTGAGGACGGAGACACAGATTCAGTTCAGTCTGCACCAACGTCTGTTACACAACTTACTACTGAATGTCTCGGCTCGTTAAAGCTTTAATGTGTAGATCTGTTTCTAGGAAACATCTGCAGCATGACCCAATCAAAACCAATCACATACGTAAACAGGAAGTCACTTTAGCATCACAAGCTAGCACAATTAGCTTACAGCTGACAGGCTCAGAGCTGCACAGTGTTTACAGACGTGATGAATGACACGCTGTCGTTGATATTATCATCATCTGAGTGAATCAGCTGCTGAAGTCTTGCAGGAAGAATAACTGCGGGCTTGTTGTATGCTGCTGTCAGATGTGTACTGATATCATGATGAACTAAATTATTAAAGTGTGTATCAGAGTGTGCTCAGTGTGTATTGGTGCATGGTGTGGTGCATGTGCGTGGCACTGACGTGCATGCGGCTCACCGAGCAGCCAGGGGGCGCAGGATCCCATCATGCCGTTCTTGGCCGAGTTGAGGATGGACTCCGGCAGCGGGATGGAGTGCCGCACCATCGCCCCGTACAGACCGTACTCCGCCATGACGCTGCTGCGGCCCCAACACTTCTCACGCTTTCGCCACTTCGCCCGACGGTTCTGGAACCACACCTGGAAGAATATGAGAAAACACAAAAACATCAAAACACAACGAAACGAAAAGAGCGCAAACCTCAAACTCCCCCAGACACACAGTTACACACACACACAGTTACACACACAGTTATACACACACACAGTTACACACACACACAGTTATACACACACAGTTATACACACAGTTACACACACACACAGTTACACACACACACAGTTATACACACACAGTTATACACACACACAGTTACACACACAGTTATACACACACACAGTTACACACACAGTTATACACACAGTTATACACACAGTTACACACACACACAGTTACACACACACATATTTAGATCTTTTTCTGTATTATCTTCTGTTTTTATATCGGACACTGAATATGTTGTTTGTCTCTGATCAGTCATAAACATACAAACATATACATACAATATATATATTTGGATGTATACACACACACACATGCATATGTATCATATATATGTATGTGTGTGATATATATATATATATACACGTGTGTATATATGTGTGTGCGTGTATATATGTGTATATGTATATATATGTATCTGCCATTTTTTATATTTTAACAAATTACTAAATTAATTTGAAGCCACTTTAAATGTGTTTTTTATGTTGTCTTGTAGTTTCTTTGACTGATTTTAACTCGAACTTCTCAGATTGTTTTTTAAAATGTTTTAATTAGTAGAAACGCGCAAAATGATCCAATAATTCACAAGAACAAAAGCAAAAACGAAGGAAAGTTACAAAATAAATTCTGATTATTATTTAGTTAAATGTTTTGTCCTCGTCACTAATCATGCTGCGACCCGCTGCAGGGTCCATGAGCCACATGTTGAACCACGTCCTCTATTATTCTGTTCAGACGGTGCGATGATCGTCTCTGAGTGCTCAGGCTGATTAACAACCTGAGTTTATCTATATCCATATCTATATATCTATATATCTATATATCTATATAGGTATATCTATATATATGGAGAAGCTGCAGTCAGCTGACTATCAGTTACTGATCGTGTCCCACCTGTATTCTGTCCTCAGGCAGCTCCGTCTTCATGGCCAGCATCTCTCGGGCGTAGACGTCCGGGTAGTGCGCCTCGTGGAAGGCTTTCTCCAGCTCCTCCAGCTGGTGGGAGGTGAACACCGTCCTGCAGGACAGAGGACAGAGGACAGAGCGTGAGACTGAGACACTGACGGAGCACCGCACAGACAGGAGGACAGACAGGAGGACAGACAGGAGGACAGACAGGCAGGAGGACAGACAGGAGGACAGACAGAAGGACAGACAGGAGGACAGACAGGAGGACACACAGGAGGACAGACAGGAGGACAGACAGGAGGACAGACAGGCAGGAGGACACACAGGAGGACAGACAGGAGGACAGACAGGACAGACACTGACAGAGCACCGGACAGACAGGAGGACAGACAGGCAGGAGGACAGACAGGACACACAGGACAGACGGGAGGACAGACAGGAGGACAGACAACATGGAGGTCACAAATGTGAGTATTATTTCCAGCTGCTGAATCTTCTTAAAGTCTGCAGAATGTGTTTAATTCTTCTTTTCATTTACAGTTTAAATTACAAACACATTTTCTTGGAGAAATGTTTGTTTTAAATATTTATATTTTTTCTGTATTTGTCAGTCAGATTTCTTTCATCAGACAGAATATAAAGACAGAAAGTCTTTACATGAGATCAATGAATGTGTGATCATCTGTTCATGTCTGTCTGAGGATTCATCTCTTTAATGTAAAATGTGTTTTACTCTCCAATCGTTTCTGTTCCGATCAATAGTTTCTGCTTTTCTGAGAAAATCACAGAAATAATAAATAAATAAATAAATAAATAAATAAATAAATAAAAGTCTTTAAAACTTCTGTTTTAACTTCGCATCTGTAGACGAAGTGAGTCTGCAGCCGGAAATGATTTTCATAATAAAGGTCCGGCTGTGTGTCTCACCGGTGTCTCCGCTTCTTCCTCTTCTGAGAGTTCGCGGAGTTCTTGGAGTCGTTGCGGTCCGAGAGACACTCTTCATCTGCGGGACAGACAGGAGACAGAACACTGATCCATTACTGACCCTGATCATCGGTTCAGTTCGGATGAAGATTCTTCTCTTTTATTTACTGATTAAAAATAATTCGAGGTAATCGAGTGAAAAGAAGCAAATTAATTAAAATCAAACTAAAAACTAATTAAATCAAATTTAATCATTTTATCAGTTTTTCTACTAGATTGAAAATAAATTCAAACAAATAATCTTATTAATTTACAGCAGATTGTTTTCTTCTGTTGTTTTTCAACCGTCACAAACGGATTTCTTTAAACACACGAACCTGAGCCGAACCGAACTGAGCCGAACCGAACTATAATTTATATCATCGGAGACTTAAACAGAAAACAGATAAAAAGACGAACAAACCGAAGTTTAGAGAAAAATAAAAGTCCAGCGAAGCCTTTAACAAAAATACCGAAATACTTTTTACACGTTTAGAAACCCGAACCGAGCCGAACATAACGAAACGGAAAGAAAGACACATGAAAAATAAACAAAACATGTTTAGAAAATATGTAAAAGTAAAATCAAGTAAAAGTTCTGCTGAAACAGAACCGAAGGTCCAGCTTCAGGTCAGCAGATGCTCCTAAAACACTTCTATGTGAAAAAAGAATCGAGCCGAGCCGTACCGGAGTATGCGTCCCGCTGGGCCTCCAGGTTCTGCAGGTAGTGGCTGTCGGCCCGGGCCTGCAGCAGCGGCAGGTGTCCGGGCAGGAAGCACGGAGCTCCGGCGGGCTGCTGCGCCGCGAGGCTGCACAGGAAGCCGAGGCCGAGCGGCAGCGACCCTCCCGGGAACGAGAAGCCTCCGAGGCCGCCGCCGGGCCCCTGCGGCTCGGGCCCGGGCCCGGAGCCCGCAGCCGACAGGCCCGAACCCGGAGGAGCGCCGGGCTGCTGCCGCACCTGCAGGTCGGACTCCAGGCCCAGCAGGTCTGTGATGGCGAAGCCTTTGGATCGGAACCCGGAGCCGTGCAGCCGGGACTTGTCGATCCCAAATCCGGGAGATAACATCTTCACTTTGGGTTTCTCTTCTCCGACGTCCTCGCGAGCCGTCATGCCGCTCATCAGAACCAGAACTGTTCTGCTCAACAAGGTGATGGTGATAATGATGGACAGACCGGGACCGTCCCGTTGGCGGGCTCATTTATGTGGCCCCGGTCCCCGGGGATCACAGCAGGGTCCAATCAGAAGTGAGAGCCGCGGCGGGGGGCGGGGCCTCGTGCGCTCAATCCCGGAGGATTAATTGCACCAATTTCCTTCAATCCGATCGGATTTTCTCTGAGCGACAGAAGAGACTTTTTAATTTATGTTGTTTATCTTCGATCAGAGGAGGAGAGACAGCTGAGGCTGCGATCGATGCTGCTCATGTTATTA
>CAEMYA010000820.1:27313-38023 GCA_903131615.1 Diplodus sargus | reverse complement strand
ACTGGCACAATATTTGCCCAAAGTGTCCAAGGCCAGTTTACCATCACCAAAGACACGTCCAGAATGTTGTGACCTTAGAGGTGAAGAGTCTAAAACAAGAAGACTCTGCAGTTTATTATTGTGCACGAGAGCCACAGTGACACAGCAGACTACAGAGCTGTACAAAAACTGAACAACACTGATCTCTGTATGAGAAGCACTGAAGCATGTCAGGACTTTGAAAACAAATAATGTCCCTTTGAATGAGGCCAGTTAACAATGAAATACATTTCATCTGGTCTGTTTGATCTACCCAAGAAATTAAATGAGTAATAATGTTTTCCTTTTTCAGATTTGGTCTCTCAATTGAACATCAAATGAACAAATGATGCAAAGAGATGCAAATGATGTTAGATCACTCATTGTATGTCAATGTATCAACCATAAATTATTTTAATTTAGTTTGAAAAGAGAAAAACAGGTTGAAAAAGATTTGATCAGTGTGTCTTGATCCAAAACATAAACTAAAATCTGTTCAAAACACCCGTTAATTGTGTGACGGTATAAGACAATCAAGCAATATTCATAAAAGTGGTACTGCTGATCAGAATTAAACTTCAGATTACTTTTATTTTGGAAAATATTCTAATGTGCTGCCAACTTTTCTCAAAGTGACTGACAAGAATTAAAGCACTGACAACAAGATTGGTTTTTATTTCATTAACTTTAATAAAACCTGTATGTTAATGTGTCATATGTCTGAACTAAGAATAACGTTTATGTGTTTATGGAATACATTTGGTTGGAGTCGATGCAAAACTCAGATGTCTTCCTCCTCTACTTATCTGACTGCAGAGAGGATGACAGAGAACAGTGGACACACAGTTTAACATGATGGACTATAGGACAGGACTGCTGCTGTTAACTGTCTGCTGGGCAGGTGAACATCTACACTGATTTTTATTTCAAATTTTCATTGTTGTTGGGAACAAAACTCATTAAATGTGTATCTTTTTTGCCTTGACAGGTGTTGATGGTCAGACTCTGACAGAATCTGAACCAGTGGTTAAAAGGCCTGGAGAATGTCACAGATTGACCTGTACAGCCTCTTCTTCAATTAGTGGCTACTGGGTGAGCTGGATCAGACAGGCTCCTGGAAAAGGACTGGAGTGGATTGCCACTCATACTGGTGGTAGCACATACTACCCTCAGTCAGTCAAAGGCCGGTTTACCATCTCCAGAGACAACAGCAGACAGCAGGTGTATCTGCAGATGAACAGTCTGAAGACTGAAGATTCTGCTGTTTATTATTTATTTATTATTTCATTGTTGTTGGGAACAAAACTCATTAAATGTGTATCTTTTTTGCCTTGACAGGTGTTGATGGTCAGACTCTGACAGAATCTGAACCAGTGGTTAAAAGGCCTGGAGAATCTCACAGATTGACCTGTACAGCCTCTGGATTTTCAATTAGTGGCAACACAATGAACTGGATCAGACAGGCTCCTGGAAAAGGACTGGAGTGGGTTTCTGTTATCAGCAGTGGTGGCAGCACCCAATACTACTCTGAGTCAGTCAAAGGCCGGTTTACCATTTCCAGAGACACCAGTAGACAGCAGGTGTATCTGCAGATGAACAGTCTGAAGACTGAAGATTCTGCTGTTTATTATTGTGCTCGAGAGACACAGTGACTGGAGTTGGTTGAGCAGCTGTACAAAAACCAGCAGGACTCATCTTTACTGGGCTGAGGGAGACAAAACGTGAAGTATTTTATATCATACACAATTATACTATAATTTTAAATCTGTTTCAGAGAAATATTGATAGCAAAAATTAAATGAAACAAAAGACAATAAAGAGTATTTGTTGATGAAAGTCACAACAATGTGGTCACTGAAAAAAAACTACCACAAATGTAAACACTTCTAAAAATTAAGAGGCAATAGTGATTCTGAATCTTATGGAATCTAAATGAATAAAAATCCTGTTTAAAGAGGATTCAAGTTTTTTTGATTGAGAATTTTCTGCCCCATTTTACAGTTCTTATCACAATATCCTACTACTTGCCTAACCCGTAATTTATATCTTAATTAGATCACAAAGATAGTAATAAATCAAATTGTATTTGCATTTAAGTCTTAAGTACATATAAACTAATTTCATGACGAAAAAAGACAGTAAATGCAGCTGTATAATTTACTGAATCAAGTTGTATGTCAGTCGTATTGTTTTATATCAGATATTACTGTATCACCAATTTCTTGTTTGTCCATTCATTTATAAACATGAACAACATTTACATTTTGTTCATGTTGGACAGATTCCAGTCAGATCATCAACAAAACTCAGTCCAGATTAAAACTTCAAGCATTTCTCTAAGAAAAAAGGGTTTGTTGATTTAGTTTGTTGAAAATCATTTTCTGTTCTACATTGAGAAGGTCAAAAATAAATAGCAGTAGAGAATAAATACCTTTATTGTATTAAACACTTTGAATTGTAAAATCTTGTACATGGTCTCTAAAGTAAAAACTGTAAATCATGATCCTCTACAAAAAGAATGTTTCATGTTGTTTGATTCATGGGCTAAAACGACCATACTGAATAAAGTTAAAACAGAGTAAAAAATGTAATCAATTAGAGTAAAATATTACTCGACAACACAAAGAAAAGGTCCCACCTTCCAAACAAAACACACAAACACTCGCATAGGAGGAGTCAATGCAAAACTAAGATGTCTTCCTCCTCTACTTATCTGACTGCAGAGAGGATGACAGAGAACAGTGGACACACAGTTTAACATGATGGACTATAGGACAGGACTGCTGCTGTTAACTGTCTGCTGGGCAGGTGAACATCTACACTGATCTTAATATGATATGGCTGTTATTTGTGTCATCAGATTATTTCACTGGGTTATTTTTGATTATCTCAACAGGTGTTGATGGTCAGACTCTGACAGAATCTGAACCAGTGGTTAAAAGGCCTGAAGAATCTCACAGACTGACCTGTACAGCCTCTGGATTCACATTCAGCAGCTACTGGATGGCCTGGATCAGACAGGCTCCTGGAAAAGGACTGGAATGGCTTGCTTTTATCAATGGTGGTGGTGGCACCACTTACTACTCTGAGTCAGTCAAAGGCCGGTTTACCATCTCCAGAGACAACAGCAGACAGCAGGTGTATCTGCAGATGAACAGTCTGAAGACTGAAGATTCTGCTGTTTATTATTGTGCTCGAGAGACACAGTGACTGGAGTTGTTGAGCAGCTGTACAAAAACCTACAGAACTCATCTTTACTGGACGGAAGGGGCCAAAGCATGAAGTATTTTATATCATACATAATGGTATTAGAATTTTAAATCTTGATAGTAAACATTAAATGAAACAAAACACAATAAAGTTTACATGTTGATAAAAGGCCCAAAGACAGTACAACAATGTGGTC
Source organism: Diplodus sargus (assembly GCA_903131615.1). Lineage (NCBI taxonomy): Eukaryota > Metazoa > Chordata > Actinopteri > Spariformes > Sparidae > Diplodus > Diplodus sargus. Next base: position 34,599 of record CAEMYA010000820.1, on the reverse strand, counting down.
ACTGAAATAAAACGACTACAACATTTAACATTTCTAATAACTGAGTGGCAATTATGTGTCTGAATTTGTGGAGATTTAATGAATCGTGAATTAATCATTAATCATTGATCATTAATGAATGATGGTGAAAAAAAATGTTACGGTTTCTTTCATAAAATCACTAGAGGGCAGTCAGTGACAAGTTTGTCTGTCCTCTGTTACTTAAAGGAGACTTTGTGTTCTCATTAATATTTACTGACTGACTCTCAACACTCAGATGTAGTTTTTGCATTTTGTCTCACAGGTTTCAGTTCCTGAGCAGCTGTTTTCCTCTCGAGGCTCCAAGTTTCTCTGTATGTCTTCAAACATCTGCTGACACTGAAATGATTAAAAGTCTTTCATGCCAACCAGCAGCATCAGACAGAAGTTTTCATTCTGTTTACATGATGCTGTCTGCTGTCACTTTGCTGCAAATACAGGAAGAACACTAAGTGATCAAATGCTGCAATATCAACAAGCTGATCTTACATTTGAAGTTAATCTTAAATGTGATGTAGGAGGTGCTGACAGTAAATACATTCTCTCAGGAAAACGGCTCACATCATATTTAAAGTGTTTTAATGATTTAAAACATGCTGAACACACTGTAAACATGCCTTATAGAAAGCAACATTCTTGGTGGTTTCTCCTTTTGTTTCCATGACACATCATCATTAATATTGTAATGCTGATTTTAAACAATATGTTTTCCATTATCTATGGTTCATGTAACATTCACAGTAAGAATAGTTGTGATTATCATTTACAGTTGTTTCATTTCTGTAAAAACAGGGACATTTTCAGAATGTTCCAGTTGAGTGTGTAATGAAATGAAAATATCATGTGTAAAGCAGAGGTGATTTCCAGGCATGTTTTCACTCTGCAGATATAATAGCAGTCAACAGACTCTTCTATTGGCTCCAGTCAGACCAACATTGATGCTTCATATGTTTGATTCTATGCAAACTCAGTGAGCTTCCTTGTTACTCAGCTATAAAAACTTCCCATCAGGCTGTCAGTGGAGTTCACAGCACGTCAGTTTCAACATCAACCATGTTTTCTGTAGCTCTGCTGCTGCTGTTGGCAGCTGGATGTGAGTCTCTCTGGATTTGTCAAAGTCAACAGTTCTTCTTTTGATCATTTTATACAAAACATTTTGTTTTTTAACAGGTGTGAAGTGTGAACAGTTGACACAGCCAGCCTCTGTGACTGTGCAACGTCTGACCATCACCTGTCAGGTCTCTTATTCTGGTAGTGACTACTACACAGCTTGGATCAGACAGCCTGCAGGGAAAGGACTGGAGTGGATTAGTTCAGATGCAAATGTCAAGGATTCACTAAAGAACAAGTTCAGTATCAGCTCAGACTCTTCCAGCAACACAGTGACTCTAAATGGACAGAATGTGCAGTCTGAAGACACTGCTGTGTATTACTGTGCCAGAGAGCCACAATAACACAAACCATCAGTAGACCTGAACAAAAACCCCTCAGTGCCTGAACACTTGTAACATGAAGCCACCAGAGGAGGAGCCCTCAGACCAATAATGAGTTCAATACCAGTTCACCGTTACAGTAAAGAAAGAAACAGACACATTTAACAAAGTAAAAGAAACATGAACTGTTTTTTGAAAATATTAAATAATGATACAATTAAATGGAGACATTTTGACTCACAACATGTGAGTGAAATAATTCAATATTATTTCAGCTCACAACAAAATTTCAAAAGCGTTTTAACTAAACAAACATAAAACATAAATAAATTCAGTATTCGCTACTGCAGTTCAATTTCCCCTGATGTCCTTTAAAAGGTATGCCTCATAAAAACATCATTGGAGAATCAACATTACAACACAAAAAATAACATCTGTTGTCATTTCTTAATGATCTGATTAAAATATTATTACAACTACTCAGTTTAGTGGAATTGGAAAATTGATCAGCTTGTCAAATTCTCGACATGATGCACAATTCTTTATAATGAGGGGCAACAAACTTAAATGATGAGTTTGTCAAATAGTTGCACAAAAACCGCTAAACATGAACGAGTTTCTGTTGAATGAATGAAACATGTTCAGCAAATATTCATTCTCCAGTTTCACCAAACAGTGAATGAGATCCAAGTCAAATTCAGGTTCTCTCTGTGAGGAGGAGTCAATGCAAATCTCAGATGTCTTCCTCCTCTACTTATCTGACTGCAGAGAGGATGACAGAGAACAGTGGACACACAGTTTAACATGATGGACTATAGGACAGGACTGCTGCTGTTAACTGTCTGCTGGGCAGGTGAACATCTACGCTGATCTTTTTTCAAATATTTTCATTGTTGCTGGGAACATAACTCATTAAATGTGTATCTTTTTTGCCTTGACAGGTGTTGATGGTCAGACTCTGACAGAATCTGAACCAGTGGTTAAAAGGCCTGGAGAATTTCACAGATTGACCTGTACAGCCTCTGGATTCACTCTCAGCAGCTATTCTATGGCCTGGATCAGACAGGCTCCTGGAAAAGGACTGGAGTGGATCGCCATAATATACAGTAGCAGCGCTGACTACTCTGAGTCAGTCAAAGGCCGGTTTACTGGCTCCAGAGACAACAGCAGACAGCAGGTGTATCTGCAGATGAACAGTCTGAAGACTGAAGATTCTGCTGTTTATTATTGTGCTCGACAGCCACAGTGACTGGAGTTGTTGAGCAGCTGTACAAAAACCTACAGAACTCATCTTTACTGGGCTTAAGGAGTCAAAGCATGAAGTATTTTGTTGTACAATGTACAATGACAATAAAGATCTATTCTATTCTATTCTATTTTATATATCACACAATTATATTATAACTTTACAGCTTTTATTATCTTATTACTTGTCTAAGTTGTTATTTACCCTCAAATTACATCACAAATATAGTGGTAGTTTAAGAAAACAAATTGCATGTGCTTATAAGTCTTTAATGCATGTAAGCTAAATTAATTTCATGATGAAAAAATGCAGCAGCATATTTTACTGAATCAAGTTTTATGTCCTTGTTGTATTGTTTCATATCAGGTATTACAGTATCACCCATTTCTGTCTTTGCTGTTTGTCCTTTCATTCATAAACATGAACAACATTTACCTTTTTGTTTGTATTTGAGGCATTGTTTTATTGAAATAAGAAAACACAGTTAAGCAGATTCTGCATTAAACATTCGACAGATTCCAGTCAGATAATCAGCAAACTTCAGTCCAGATCAAGATTTAAAGCAAGTAAATAAGAAAATGGGTTTGTTAGTTTAGTTTATTGAGAATTCACTGTGTTCTTCTGGCAGTCGTCAAACACATAAATCAAAACATTATTCTACAATGAGAAAGTCAAAAATAAATAGCTGTCCGGTAACGAACAACTGGTGGGACTCTGTATATGGACGAGCTGTGAGCCACTCAGCATTCAATGATCCATTAATAGTAATGACTGAATTCAAAAGTCCTCAATGTTTAACTGAGGCTAATTTTGTCTGCATTCACTTTGTGGAATTCCATGTTTTGGTCATCAAACCTCCACCAGTTCGGCTACTGTTCAATGATTAGAAGACCAAAATGTTGTGTTCAATAATACTAATAATAGTGAAGGCCGCATTCTTGCTTGTGATTTACTGAGCCACATAATCACTTTCTATTTAATGATGTTTTACAAAAGGACCCAACCTTTGAACATTTCTGTAGCTTTCCCCAAATGTCATGTCATCGTCCGTAACCACTTATCCCTTTCCATGGGGTCGTGGGGTGTTGCTGCTGGAGCTAATCCCTGCCTCATCTCAGGGCGAGGGCAGGGTACTCCCCGGACAAGTTGCCAGCTCATCGCAGGGCCCTCACTGATGAGCAACGTGGGGTTCAGTATCTCGCTCAAGGACACTTCGATATGCAGCTCAGCCCAGCCCGGAGTCGGGATTTGAACCAGTGACCTTCCAATCACTAGTCGACCTGCTCTACCCGCTGAGCTACAGCCGCCCCCTTCCCCAAATGTCCGCCCCTTATTATGAATATAATTTTGAATTTACTTTATATCTAACAGCCATAATTCAAAACTACTGTTTACACATTCGTTCTCTATTTCCAAGTATTTTAGATGACAAGTTGTTGAAAAACTTATTTTACAACGAAGGTAATTCAGATGTTGAACCTGTGTCAGATGTCTGTAGACCTCCAAAAGATGTTCTGGTTGGAAGCTTTTCTTGCACGTTCACAGACAAACAAAAAGATTCAGATGTTCTGATACTGAACCTGTTATGGACATCAATAGACATCCATTCTACAGTTTCAACAAACAGTAACTGTTATACAAGTCAAATCCAGTTCCTCCCTGTGAGGAGGAGTCAATGCAAAACTCAGATGTCTTCCTCCTCTACTTATCTGACTGCAGAGAGGATGACAGAGAACAGTGGACACACAGTTTAACATGATGGACTATAGGACAGGACTGCTGCTGTTAACTGTCTGCTGGGCAGGTGAAAATCTACACTGGTTTTTATCTTACCTATTTTCATTGTTGTAGGTAACATAACTCATTATATGTGTATCTTTTTTGGTTTGACAGGTGTTGATGGTCAGACTCTGACAGAATCAGAACCAGTTGTTAAAAGGCCTGGAGAATCTCACAGATTGACCTGTACAGCCTCTTCTTCAATTAGTGGCTACTGGGTGAGCTGGATCAGACAGGCTCCTGGAAAAGGACTGGAGTGGATTGCCACTCATACTGGTGGTAGCACATACTACCCTCAGTCAGTCAAAGGCCGGTTTACCATCTCCAGAGACAACAGCAGACAGCGGGTGTATCTGCAGATGAACAGTCTGAAGACTGAAGATTCTGCTGTTTATTATTGTGCTCGACAGCCACAGTGACTGGAGTTGGTTGAGCAGCTGTACAAAAACCTACAGAAATCATCTTTACTGGGCTGGAAGATCTTGAAAAATAATTTTAGTTCTGTTTTTTCTTTTTTTTTTCTCAATAAAATCATGAAAACTATTGATGATTAAGTTAAGATCAACCGGTAACAATAACCATTAGAACAAATAACTAAACTATCTTGTAATGATCATTTCTTCACATAACAGGCAATGAAAGTAAGCAATCTGCTGAAATCATGGCCAGGTATAAAAATAAATAAATAAATAATGGATTGACAATAATGTTTATATCATTTGGATTCTAAAGTCAGACACAACATGTGGGTGAAAAATAATGTTGCAGTTCCTGTAATAAAACCACTAGATGTCAGTCAGTATCAAGCTCTCTGTCACTATGAGGAGACTCTCATATCTGCTGATCTCAGTGATCTTAACTGAATGAAACTCAAACTCTGACTGAACCTTTCCCTTTGTTTCCTGTCTTTGCAGTATTCTTCCTCACTGAGGTGACCCATCAGTTTTATAACAAAAGCATGAGACTGACAGTTCAGCTTGTACTGTATTAATGATCTTCTTAACTTCACACCACACATTCTAACTCTCAACAACGCTCCTCCTTTTCTCAGATTTAGTGTTTAGATTTCAAAACTGTTTCTCCAAAATCTCTGACAGATAAAATGTAAATTCACACACTGATGAACAGTCCCCGCCCACTCTGTCTGCACAGTATATGTCCTTCATAAAAGCCTTTGCAGTTGCAGACTCAGCCAAGTTTCCACCATGACAGCTGTACTGAGTTTCTTCTTCTTGGCTCTCATTTCAGGTGAGTGAAGTCAGTGTCAGTGTGTCAGCAGAGGAGGAGAACAAGAGCTCTGGATGTCTGCTGGCTGCTCGTCATCTAAACTCTGTCTCTTTCAGCTGCTCAGGGTCAGTCCCTCACCTCCTCAGAGCCAGTGGTCAGCAGAGCTGGACAACCAGTCACTCTGTCCTGTAAAGTGGAAGGACTTGCTCTGGCTTGGCTGCCCTGGATTCGTCAGAAACCAGGGAGAGGACTGGAATGGATCAGACGCATTGATGCTGGAACTGGCACAATATTTGCCCAAAGTGTCCAAGGCCAGTTTACCATCACCAAAGACACGTCCAGAAATGTTGTGTCTTTAGAGGTGAAGAGTCTAAAACAAGAAGACTCTGCAGTTTATTATTGTGCACGAGAGCCACAGTGACACAGCAGACTACAGAGCTGTACAAACACTGAACTACACTGATCTCTGTATGAGAAGCACTGAAGCATGTCAGGACTTTGAAAACAAATAATGTCCCTTTGAATGAGGCCAGTTAACAATGAAACACATTTCATCTGGTCTGTCTGCTGAACACAAGTAAAGAAATAAAGAATAATGTTTTCATTTTCTGATTTGGAATCTCCAATTGAACATCAAATGAACAAATAATGCACGGAGTGAGTGACTGCATCATGTTGCATCACTCACTGTATGTCAATTTATCAACTATGAATTATTGAATTACTTATATTGTTGTACATATTCAAATCTGCTGCCAACTGTTCTCAAAGTGACTGATAAGAAACAAGAAATTGATATCAAGATTAAATATCAATTCATTAACTTGAAAAAATCCAGTATGTTAATTTCATAGAAACTAAAACATGTTAGACTCTTGGACATTCATTCACAAGTTTTGATAAATATCTCCAGTCCAGCTGTTTCCTCCCTGTGAGGAGGAGTCAATGCAAAACTCAGATGTCTTCCTCCTCTACTTATCTGACTGCAGAGAGGATGACAGAGAACAGTGGACACACAGTTTAACACAATGGACTATAGGACAGGACTGCTGCTGTTAACTGTCTGCTGGGCAGGTGAACATCTATACAGGTTTTGATGTAGATATGTCTTCAAAAAATTGGCACTTACAGCCAGTGACTATTTTCTTCTTGTGTTGTCAGGTGTTGATGGTCAGACTCTGACAGAATCTGAACCAGTGGTTAAAAGGCCTGGAGAATCTCACAGATTGACCTGTACAACCTCTGGATTCACACTCAGCAGCTACTGGATGCACTGGATCAGACAGGCTCCTGGAAAAGGACTGGAGTGGATTGCTGCTGTCAGTGGTGATGGCCGTAGCTACATCTTCTACTCTGAGTCAGTCAAAGGCCGCTTTACCATCTCCAGAGACAACAGCAGACAGCAGGTGTATCTGCAGATGAACAGTCTGAAGACTGAAGATTCTGCTGTTTATTATTGTGCTCGAGAGACACAGTGACTGGAGTTGGTTGAGCAGCTGTACAAAAACCTACAGAACTCATCTTTACTGGGCTAAAAGAGCCCAAGTATGACGTATCTTATATCATCCAAAATTATATTATGA
>CAEMYA010000820.1:0-19973 GCA_903131615.1 Diplodus sargus | reverse complement strand
GACACAGTGACTGAAGACAGTGGAGCAGCTACACAAAAACCTCCACAGACAACAAACATGTGATCTACATGACATCTGGGTTTTATCTCCACCTGCAAAAACAGTTTATATCCACATTAGATTCCTATAGAGTTTACTGTAAACTCATGACTAAATATTTATTCTCTTTATGTTACATCACTCACAGTAACAGAGTATCTTCAGTTGTCAAAACATTAAATAACACTAGATTTCTACACAAGTACAAACTCTTGATGTCATATATCCCCCAAAAAACATTCAGGTGATTGGTGGATGGTTTAACATGATAAAATCACAATTCAAAAAACGTGTGGTTATTGGTGATAACCTTTATAAGAATACTGCAGATTATTATTCAGCACATATGCTGTCTACAGAGAGAAATTAGAAAAAATGATGCTGATACAAATTATAGGCAGTGGTGGACAGTAACGGAGTAAATTTACTTGAGTACTGTACTTAAGTACATATCCAGAGGATTTGTACTTTACTTGAGTATTACATTTCTTTGGTACTTATCACTCTTACTTGAATACATTTCCAAGACAAATATTTTTACTCTTACTCGAGTTAATTTCTAGGAAGGCTGAAAAGTACTCGTTACTTTCAGGTCTGCTCTTTTTTTTTTTTTTTTTCTAAAATACTATTGGACACAAGCTGTGTTTGTCAAAGAAGGAAACCTACCACAGTGCATGCTCTCCACTGGGATCTACCTAAAAGCGGATATACATCATCCCTCCCCATAAGGATACCACCAAAGTAGCCACACTCTCGACTGCGTTTGTCAACACAAAACCGCGACAATGGCTGCATCAGATGTAGTTTTTTGTAAAGCAGTGATTCTCAACCAGTGGTCTGGGGACAACATTGGTCTTTGACAGGGTTCCAGTTCCCAACTTAGGTAAATGATAGAGAGTTAGTTGGACAGTGCAGGTTCATTTGGTTACAGTTTTAATGATTGTTCATAAACATCTGCATCTGAAACATCTGCTGTCCTCCTGTGATCCCATTCATTTTATTTGTTTTTATAGGTGTTTCTGCAGGCTTTATATAACATTGTGGTTCTAAAAGCAAGCATATCAGTGCAGGTGGTTTCAAAGAGTTAATTCTCAGAAACAAGAGTTAAAAGGTCCTTAAATTCATTTAGAAAAAATTATAGTAATTTATCGATGTGAAAAATAAGAAATTTACTCTTACTCTTACTTTTACTTGAAGTAAATTGTGTATGTATGTACTTTTGGATACTTAAGTACCTTTAATAGCAAGTACTTTTTTACTCTTACTCGAGTAACATGGCGACTGAGCTACTTTTGCAAAACTCAGATGTCTTCCTCCTCTACTTATCTGACTGCAGAGAGGATGACAGAGAACAGCGGACACACAGTTTAACATGATGGACTATAGGACAGGACTGCTGCTGTTAGCTGTCTGCTGGGCAGGTGAACATCTACAAATGTCTCAATTGTAGATAACTTTTATTTGTGCTGCCAAGCCAATGACATGCATATATTCTTTGTCTCAACAGGTGTTGATGGTCAGACTCTGACAGAATCTGAACCAGTGGTTAAAAGGCCTGGAGAATCTCACAGATTGACCTGTACAGCCTCTGGATTCACATTCAGCAACTACTATATGGCCTGGATCAGACAGGCTCCTGGAAAAGGACTGGAGTGGGTTGCTGCTATTTATGACAGTAGCAACATCTACTTCTCTGCATCAGTCAAAGGCCGGTTTACCATCTCCAGAGACAACAGCAGACAGCAGGTGTATCTGCAGATGAACAATCTGAAGACTGAAGATTCTGCTGTTTATTATTGTGCTCGAGAGACACAGTGACTGGAGTTGTTGAGCAGCTGTACAAAAACCCGCAGAACTCATCTTTACTGGGCTGATAGTGCTCATTAATTCAACTTTTGTTATATTGTTTGATATTCTATATCTTACATCCTAATTTATTTTTTCAATAATAACGTAATCTTTGTCCTTACGAACTGTTCATGGGGAATATGATAAGTAAACAAACACACTAAACATCACTTTCTGTCAAAAGGACCAAGACAGCCAAATAATCTGTTTTTTGTAATTAAACTACTTTAAATACTGAGCATTTCTACAAATTAATGCACAAAAATACAAATCACGTGTTTTCTTTTTTTCTTTTTTATACGTATTTTGTCTTTTCTCATCCTCACTGGGCTGATAGATCGTGTCACATAATAAACGTCCTCAGATCAAGTCATTCATAAGGATACAACACATAGACACTTGAGAACCACTGATATATGGCTGCCGTTAAAGTTATATTGATGAGAAATGTTACTTTCCCAAGATGTGGGGAATATTGACAGATTTATTCAGTGAAACAAGAAACATTTTCTATGTCTGAACGTAAAGGAAAACTAGGTACATCTCTATATGGGCTAAATAACTCTGTGCTTTCATTTGTTGCATGGTTTTAGTTTTTAGTTGATTATTATCCATGATCATCCATCATCAGTTAATAATGACGTTAGGTACAGTAATAATGCCGTCATCATTGTCATGCAATTGCCCAAGAAATGACTTAAAGTTTTAATATTAAAATCATTTTCATTTTCATTTCTGTTAAACAAGGACATTTTCAAAATGTTCCAGCTGAGTGTGTAATGAAATGAAAATATCATGTGTAAAGCAGAGGTGATTTCCAGGCATGTTTTCACACACAACATTGATTCTTCATATGTTTGATTCTATGCAAACTCAGTGAGCTTCCTTGTTACTCAGCTATAAAAACTTCCCATCAGGCTGTCAGTGGAGTTCACAGCACGTCAGTTTCAACATCAACCATGTTTTCTGTAGCTCTGCTGCTGCTGTTGGCAGCTGGATGTGAGTCTCTCTGGATTTGTCAAAGTCAACAGTTCTTCTTTTGCAGTTTAACTTGATCATTTGTTACAAAACATTTTGTTTTTTTAACAGGTGTGAAGTGTGAACAGTTGACACAGCCAGCCTCTGTGACTGTGCAGCCAGGTCAACGTCTGACCATCACCTGTCAGGTCTCTTATTCTGTTAGTGACTACTACACAGCTTGGATCAGACAGCCTGCAGGGAAAGGACTGGAGTGGATTAGTTCAGATGCAAACGTCAAGGATTCACTAAAGAACAAGTTCACTGTCAACTTAGACTCCTCCAGCAACACAGTGACTCTAAATGGACAGAATGTGCAGTCTGAAGACACTGCTGTGTATTACTGTGCCAGAGAGCCACAGTGAGAGATAATAACAGGAGAGTCATACAAAAACTACTTCCTCTATTTACCACCACTGGAAACATTCACTTGTCTCAGTATAACTTTTTTGTGAGTAACTGTCAGTCATGAAAGCTCAGAGTTGTGACCCAATATTGAATTCTTGTTTTATATAAACTGAAATGTAAAATATTAACTCCAATTGCAATTTTGTCACACAAAAAGTCATGAAAAGAATCTTGTTTGGCCGTCCAATATCTCCCAAAAAACATCTGAAATTAAAACATTTTACAAATGCATATATGATAAACTAATTTCATGATGAAAAAGATGCTCTGTATCTTTTACAGAATCAAGTTTTATTTCAGTTTCAGGCCATTTTAAATGTGTTTTTCTCTCGAAAACATGAATGTTCATAAATTGTTTCCACTAATAATTACATTCTTTTACCATCTGTAAAACTGTGAAGGACTTTGTGTCATTCAGTAATTACACATTTGAGTGTCTTATATCAGGCTGCTACATACTCCCACAAGCTCAGTTTATAGAGAACAACACAATATCTTAACACATTTAAGTGAAAGAGTCACAGATTTACATAATGATATCATCAAGTGACCAAGGTCCATACAGTCAAATAGTGCACTGAAAAAATAAATGAGGGCATGTGTAAAAAAATTCCCCAGGTAAACATTTGTTTTTGGTGCCAAAGAAGAATCATGGAGCAGTGCTCATCTTGAATTACTAAAGAAAAGAATCTCCATACCCCCCCCAAAAAATCAAAAACACCCACATAAAAACAATCACAAAATCTGCTTGGTATCATGTTGACAGAACAATAAGACATTTTTCAAAATATGCCTTCTTGCTGAGATCCGTGTTCTCATATGTATATAAAATGTCATCTTCATTCCCTGAATAATATAGATGGTGACACAAATCAGATTCTTGACAATATGTGACGGGATAGTCACTTCTTCTTTTAAAGCCTGTCCTTATTTATGCAAAGTGAACTTCCTCACAGTCTGCTATAAAGACTTGATATCATGCTGTCAGCTGCAGCAGAAGAAGAGAAACTCCCATCAGATCACCTTCAATACCAACCATGTTCTCTGTAGCTCTGCTGCTGCTGCTGGCTGCTGGATCCTGTGAGTCTCACTGAGGCAGAGACACTGACAGTATGATCACAGCACACTGACTGTTCACTCTTATTACACTCATTCAATATTCAACATGTTTTCCTCCACAGGTGTGAAGTGTGAACAGTTGACACAGCCAGCCTCTGTGACTGTGCAGCCAGGTCAACGTCTGACCATCACCTGTCAGGTCTCTTATTCTGTTAGCAGCTATCCTACTGCTTGGATCAGACAGCCTGCAGGGAAAGGACTGGAGTGGATTATAAGAGGAGGTGTTGGATACAGCACATACATCAAAGATTCACTAAAGAACAAGTTCAGTATCAGCTCAGACTCTTCCAGCAACACAGTGACTCTAAATGGACAGAATGTGCAGTCTGAAGACACTGCTGTGTATTACTGTGCCAGAGAGCCACAATAACACAAACCATCAGTAGACCTGAACAAAAACCCCTCAGTGCCTGAACACTTGTAACATGAAGCCACCAGAGGAGGAGCCCTCAGACCACTGATAATTTCAACACCTGCTCACTGATACAGAGAGGCAAAGACACATTTAACAATGAAAAAAACTAAAGGAAATTTCAGTTACAATAACATTGAATCCATAGAGGAGACAAGTATGTTTTACAAGTCAGGTAAAGAAAAATTGAATAGGAAAAACTATTTTAGTCTAAATGAGGTTTTCTTTCCCCTAATGTTTTAGAAAGGTATGCCTCATGAACACTCCAAAAGAAGTGTCAGAAAATCAACATAACAACACAAGAAAAAACATTTGCTATCATTTTGTGTTCCCCCTCTAAAATATAATTAAGAATATTCACTTTAGTGGCATTGTGCAATTGATTACATGTTGTTAAAATCATGTGGCTTCATAATGAAGGTCAACCAATCTGAATCATGTGCTTGTCAACCTGTTACACAAATTGTTCTGAAACATGAAAAGGGTCTCTTGGAGGAATGACTCATGAACAATAAACATTCAGTTCACCAGTTTCACCAAACAGTGACTGAGATCCAACTCAAATCCAGTTCCACTCTGTGAGGAGGAGTCAATGCAAAACTCAGATGTCTTCCTCCTCTACTTATCTGACTGCAGAGAGGATGACAGAGAACAGTGGACACACAGTTTAACATGATGGACTATAGGACAGGACTGCTGCTGTTAACTGTCTGCTGGGCAGGTGAACATCTACAAATGTCTCAATTATTTGTGCTGCCAAGCAGAAGACATGCATATATTTCTTGTCTCAACAGGTGTTGATGGTCAGACTCTGACAGAATCTGAACCAGTGGTTAAAAGAACTGGAGCATCTCACAGATTGACCTGTACGGCCTCTGGATTCACATTCAGTGACTATGCTATGAACTGGATCAGACAGGCTCCTGGAAAAGGACTGGAGTGGATCGCTTATGTCTATATCAACAGTGGTGGTACTAGCTACATCTACTACTCTGAGTCAGTCAAAGGCCGGTTTACCATCTCCAGAGACAACAGCAGACAGCAGGTGTATCTGCAGATGAACAGTCTGAAGACTGAAGATTCTGCTGTTTATTATTGTGCTCGAAAGACACAGTGAATGGAGTTGGTTGAGCAGCTGTACAAAAACCTACAGAACTCATCTTTACTAGACTGAAAGAGCCAAAGCATGAAGTATTTTATATCATACATAATAATATAATAATTTTAAATCTTTTCCTGAGAAATATTTAAAGTAAACATTAAATGAAACAAAAGGCAATAAAGATTATTTGTTGTGGTCAATGTGGTCACTGAAATAAAACTACTACAAATGTAAACATTTCTAAAAATTAAGAGGCAATAGTGTTTCTGAATCTTATGGAATCTAAATGAGACAATAATATAAATGCAGCCACTTTCATTCAGATATATTCAGATGTATGTCATTAATGCACTAAGCTGAATCACTGAGTTAGATACAGCTTTAGTAAGTTGAGGATTTGGTCACTTTACGTGAAAGGTTAATGCATTTCAGTCAGGGATATTATGAACCAAGATAAGTGAAGTCATTTGAGTTTTGATGGACAAGATATTAATCTCTCTCTTTTAAAGAGTATTCAGAAAAATAAAGATCCCATGAAATAGTTTGTGTCCTGTCTTATTCTAATTTCACTAGGCTACATAAATATGACAAATAATGTTACACTTTCTGTCATAAAATCACTAGAGGGCAATCAGTGATAAGTCGGTCTCTCCTCTGTTACTTAAAGGAGACTTTGTGTTCTCATTAATATTAACTGACTGACTCTCAACACTCAGATGTACTTTTTGCATTTTGTCTCACAGGTTTCAGTTCCTGAGCAGCTGTTTTCCTCTCGAGGCTCCAAGTTTCTCTGTATGTCTTCAAACGTCTGCTGACACTGAAATGATTAAAAACCTTTCATGCCAACCAGCAGCATCAGACAGAAGTTTTCATTCTGTTTACATGATGCTGTCTGCTGTCACTTTGCTGCAAATACAGGAAGAACACTAAGCGATCAAATGCTGCAATAACAACAAGCTGTTGTTACATTTGAAGTTAATCTTAAATGTGATGTAGGAGGTGCTGACAGTAAATACATTCTCTCAGGAAAACAGCTCACATCATATTTAAAGTGTTTTAATGATTTAAAACATGCTGAACACACTGTAAACATGGCTTATAGAAAGCAACATTCTTGGTGGTTTCTCCTTTTGTTTCCATGACACATCATCATTAATATTGTAATGCTGATTTTAAAGAATATGTTTTTCATTATCTATGGTTCATGTAATATTCACAGTAAGAATAGTTGTGATAATCATTTACAGTTGTTTCATTTCTGTAAGTTGAGTGTGTGATGAAATGAAACTATCATGTGTAAAGCAGAGGTGATTTCCAGGCATGTTTTCACTCTGCAGATATAATAACAGTCAACAGTCTCTTCTATTGGCTCCAGTCAGACCAACATTGATGCTTCATATGTTTGATTCTATGCAAACTCAGTGAGCTTCCTTGTTACTCAGCTATAAAAACTTCCCATCAGGCTGTCAGTGGAGTTCACAGCACGTCAGTTTCAACATCAACCATGTTTTCTGTAGCTCTGCTGCTGCTGTTGGCAGCTGGATGTGAGTCCCTCTGGATTTGTTAAAGTCAACAGTTCTTCTTTTGCAGTTTAACTTGATCATTTGTTACAAAACATTTTGTTTTTTTAACAGGTGTGAAGTGTGAACAGTTGACACAGCCAGCCTCTGTGACTGTGCAGCCAGGTCAACGTCTGACCATCACCTGTCAGGTCTCTTATTCTCTTAGCAGCTATCGCACACACTGGATCAGACAGCCTGCAGGGAAAGGACTGGAGTGGGTTGGTGGTGCACATGTTGGACACAGCACATACATGAAAGATTCCCTGAAGAACAAGTTCAGTATCAACTCAGACTCTTCCAGCAACACAGTGACTCTAAATGGACAGAATGTGCAGTCTGAAGACACTGCTGTGTATTACTGTGCCAGAGAGTCACAATAACACAAACCATCAGTAGACCTGAACAAAAACCCCTCAGTGCCTGAACACTTGTAACATAAAGCCACCAGAGGAGGAGCCCTCAGACCACTGATGTGTTCAACACCAGTTAAATCTAACTGTAAAAAGAGGAACAGTCTGCCAATTTTAGTGACTACATTTTTGTACAGAGTACAAATACCACTTTTATGCATTTCTATACACTAGAATGTCAAGTAATGAAATAAATTTAGTTTAAATCTTGAAGACGCTGAAAGTTGGTTTCTTTTCAAGAAGATATTATAAAAAAACGACTATTACCTGAGGCATAATTGCTTTAATCAGTTAAACATGAGTGTTCAGCAAATTTCATGAGTCTACAAACTACGAAACATGGTGCGTTCATAAGAATCCAGTGTGTTGTGTTTTGTTGATTTAAGTTCCATCCTCTATTGTAAAAAGAAATGCCTGAACATTTAGTTTTCATTTTGATTCATTTAAATATACTTTAGTCAGCTGATTTACTGTCATCAGTATGTAAATTAGCCTCCTTGTGTGTTTCGCCTCATAAGGAAGTGAAGTTTGTGTCAGTGAGAGGACAGAAGAGCTCACATCAGTTCAGCTTCAACATCAACCATGTTCTCTGTAGCTCTGCTGCTGCTGCTGGCTGCTGGATCCTGTGAGGAGCTTTCAGTGGATTCACACTAATAAACACATCAGAAACACTGAATAGTCAGATGGATGATGGAGATAATGTTGATTCATGTTTCCACAGGTGTGAACAGTATTGATCTCATCCAGCCAGACTCAAACGTTGTGCAGCCTGGACAGTCTTTGACCATCACCTGTCAGGTCTCTGGTTATTCTTTGACTGATAACAGTTATGCAACAGGTTGGACCAGACAGCGTGAAGGAAAACCAATGGACTGGATTTGGCACCGGTGGGGTGGAGGCAGCTTTTACCAAAATAATGCTCTGAAGAACAAGTTCCTTTACCACACACACACTTCTACCAGCTCGGTGACTCTAACAGGACAGAATCTGCAGCCTGAGGACACAGCTGTTTATTACTGTGTACGTCAGCCCACAGTGATACAAACCACAGACCTGCACAAATACCCAGAGACCATGTGACTCAACCACACATACAAAAGAAAACGTAAAAAAGGAAGGACCCCCAAACATTTTGGACTCCCACTCAAACTACTGTAGTGAAATATAAAAAAGATTAAAAGAAGATTCAATATAAATGGGTTCACGTGAAAAGGATTTACAAAGGACAATGTGATCAGGCCAAGGACATACAGAAGTCACTGCTGTGGCCTGAGGAACAAAGCTTTTTTTCAGTCTCTCTATTTATGGAAGCTGGAATAGTCTGTCTGTACCAGTAACAGACAACTGATATACCATATAATATTATTATTTGCTCTCTTCTGCAGCCTCATCTGCTTTCTTATGTGACAGAACCTTGTGTTTCTAATACCTAGGGACATTTTACAGAAATTAAATATGACTGACAAATGTTAAAACATTAATCCCCCAGTTTCATTAAATATTTCAAGCCCAGCTTTTTTCCTCCCTGTGAGGAGGAGTCAATGCAAAACTCAGATGTCTTCCTCCTCTACTTATCTGACTGCAGAGAGGATGATAGAGAACAGTGGACACACAGTTTAACATGATGGACTATAGGACAGGACTGCTGCTGTTAACTGTCTGCTGGGCAGGTGAACATCTACACTGATCTTGATTTTAGATAACTTTTATTTGTGTTGCCAAGCCAATGACACACATATATTTTTGTCTGAACAGGTATTGATGGTCAGACTCTCACAGAATCTGAACCAGTGGTTAAAAGGCCTGGAGAATCTCACAGATTGACCTGTACAGCCTCTGGATTGTCAATTAGTGGCAACACGATGAGCTGGATCAGACAGGCTCCTGGAAAAGGACTGGAGTGGGTTTCTGCTATCAGTAGCAGTGGTGGCAGCACTTACTACTCTGAGTCAGTCAAAGGCCGGTTTACCATCTCCAGAGACAACAGCAGACAGCAGGTGTATCTGCAGATGAACAGTCTGAAGACTGAAGATTCTGCTGTTTATTATTGTGCTCGACAGCCACAGTGACTGGAGTTGTTAAGTAGCTGTACAAAAACCTAGAGGAGTTATCATCTTTACTGGACTGGAAGAGCCCAAGCATAGAAGTATTTTATATCATACATAATTATATTACAATTTTAAATCTGTTCCTGAGAAATATTGATAGCAAACATTAAATGAAACAAAACACACAAAAGATTATTTGTTGATAAAAGGTTCAAAGACAGCACAACAATGTGGTCACTTCAAAATAAAACACTTCTACAAATTCAGAGACAATAATGTCTCTAAATTTTGTGGAACCTAAATGAGTCATAACATGAAGGTATAATATAATGTCACAGTTTCGCTCATAAAATCACTAGAGGGCAGTCAGTGACAATTTTCTCTCTCCTCTGTTATTTAAAGACTCTGTGTGACTCTGTGTTCTCATTCATATTAACTGACAGTAGAATTGTGATGCTGGAGGATGTAGTGGAGCTCCGTGTTCATAGCATCGACGACAGACTTGTTTGCTCCATAGACGAACTGTAGGGACTCCATTGGTGGGTCAGTGATGGTTTTGAGGTGAGACAGAACAAGGCGCTCAAAGGACTTCATTACCACAGAGGTCACAAGCAGATAGAGAGACACAATCAGGTCTGGTTTCTTTGCGGGGGTTCTGTTTCTTAAAGAGTCCGTTGACATCCCTCTCCAGGATGGATAGAGTTGTCATTGTAGTGGGGGGAAGAGGGTGCAGAGGTGGGCCATGGTGGAAAAGAAGGTGCTCCTGCCGAGGTCGGGGAGGGGGAGATCCTGGGCTGGAGCTCATGAAGGGAATCACAGGGATGGTGGGGGCTGTAGGTTTATAGTTTGTGATCTTCCTGAGTCTACTCCAGACAGTAGCAGCAGAGTCATTGGCTGAGAACTGATGTTGGAGTTTCTCAGAGTACTGTCATTTAGCTCCTCTCACCACCTTGCTAATCTTGTACTTTGACTCTTTAAAACTGTCCCTGTCCCCACTCCTAAATACTTCTTCAGCCTTCATTGTTATAACTTCAGCCATTATTATAACACACCCCTGGTGCGTGATGGTACAACACAGTCCTCACAGAAGCTGATGTATTACGTTATAGTCTCTGGGTTATCAGTTGATAAACAATGATTCCAGAAGAAAAAAGAAGCTCAATGCTGTAGGATCAATGTCATATCGTTGCAACAGCCAATGTGTCAATAAAAACAGATTCCTTGAAGGAATTAATCATGTACAGTAAACAATCATTCACCAAATTCACCAAACAGTGAGATCCAAGTCAACTCCAGTTCTTCCCTGTGAGGAGGAGTCAATGCAAAACTCAGATGTCTTCCTCCTCTACTTATCTGACTGCAGAGAGGATGACAGAGAACAGTGGACACACAGTTTAACGTGATGGACTATAGGACAGGACTGCTGCTGTTAACTGTCTGCTGGGCAGGTGAACATCTACACTGATCTTTATTGAACTTATTTTCATTGTAGTAGGGAATGTAACTCCATATGTGTATCTTTTTTGGTTTGGCAGGTGTTGATAGTCAGACTCTAACAGAATCTCAACCAGTGGTTAAAAGGCCGGGAGAATCTCACAGATTGACCTGTACAGCCTCTGGATTCACATTCAGCAGCCAATATATGCACTGGATCAGACAGGCTCCTGGAAAAGGACTGGAATGGCTTGCTGAGATCTATCCTAGTGGCACCACTTACTATTCTGAGTCAGTCAAAGGCACGTTTACCATCTCCAGAGACAACAGCAGACAGCAGGTGTATCTGCAGATGAACAGTCTGAAGACTGAAGATTCTGCTGTTTATTATTGTGCTCGACAGCCACAGTGACTGGAGTTGGTTGAGCAGCTGTACAAAAACCTGCAGTAGAGGAGACCGGGGATGTTGTAGTAAAGAGATAGTTGTAACAGCATCACTTTCACCAATAAGGGATAACATAAGAGTTATGTCATCCATTTCATGTATAACTACTCCCTCTCTGATCTTGCATGTGAATTGGCATGGCTGTGAAAAGAAGTGTGCAGATTCTACACTCAAAACATAAATTTTCAGGTAACAAAGTATGTTTTTGGACCACGACTATATTTCGATTTACACTGATACTGTTGAAGTTTTAATTAGGTAACTTGTATTAGTTTGAGGAGTAGATTCTTGCGTAAAATGTGAGTCATTTAATCTATGCTAATTTCAAACAACCATGTTCATACAGCTTGCTAAACAATGGCTTACAGGGTTGGGGATGGTTGTAAAACTTTATAAGAAAATGTTACACAACCATCCCTGAATCACAATTCACATATTTTCTCCATCCTACTCCTTGTTATTTCAGTATGCCAAGACAGTGGGTGAGGAAAACAAATAGGGGTGTGTCTTCACATGCACTTAAAGTTGCATCAGAAGAAGTGAGGCAAGGTAAAACAGTAAAGTCACTCACCAAAGACTACTCCATCTGCCATGTGACAGTGAGCAGGTACTGCAAGAAATCAAAACCTCAAGAAAGTTGCCCAGTCTGCACTATCACAGTAGTCAAAAAGTTGTTGATGCACAGCAAAGTTCAAACCCAAGAAAAGTGTAAATTGCAAGTTCGAGGCCCACAAAAAACTGCACCCCTGGAAAACCTGCATACATCTGTCACCACTGTCACCCTGATCACTGATTATCTACTTCAGACCTCCTGCTGAAGGTTTCTATTTTTATGTGTACTAGTGCAGTGCCCGTAGGAAATATGTGTTCCTATAGAAAAGTGGGAGGTTAAGAAGAATTTTCACTGATGGCCAAATGAGGCTGTTTGAAGGTGGAACGTCGGGGATATTTAGGTTTGTTATGAAATCCGATATTCCAGGGTATAATTGTTCGTTTTTGACTATTTTTGATTTTGCCATTATATTTCACCTTAAAAACTATTTACTTGGTGTGATTATTATTATTATAACCCTAACCCTAACCCTAACCCACACTCACATGTGTGACTGTACAGTTATTCTTTTATTTTGACATATTGGATTAGCACATTGGACCTAAAATCACAAAAAAACCATAAAATCTGAGTAGAAAAAGTTATTTTTTACTGTGAAAACCACAAATATGTTTAACAAACCATTTTTTATTACTTATAATGCAAATATAAATTGTTGTTTGCTGAATATGTGCATACATTTTAAAAATGTACAAAGTTCTGTTTAACTATTTACATTTAAATGCAGGCAATGCTCAGGTCTGCCTGAGCTCCTTCTAGCTGAATAAAGAGCTGCACTGCCTGCTCCAAATTCAGCTTCTTCTGTTTTGACTCATCAAACAAAAAACTGACTCCATTACACACTAAACACACGACACCAAACACTACATAACACACTACTATACACTCCAAGCACGCTAAATGTCAATATCGCTGTCAGTACACCGGCCGTCATTGCCTGTCAATCATTCGCCGACGTCCCTCCCACAACTTCCTGTTGCTCTACAACCAAACTTGCTGCTTGAACACAAAAGCCCATTTTTACCGTTTCTTCTGCACCACACACAAAGCAAACGTGACGGCAAGGTTCACGAAAAAGCGTGGCGGACATTATTTACCCTAAGTTAGGTTTTGGACAGGTCAGTGCGTCCGGTCCATCGACTCGGGAGTTGGTGTAGGTTGGTTAGCGGCTAGCAGCTAGCAGCTAGCTACACACAAATATCCACAGATTCTGATTCCACTTTGTTTTTCCGCGCGTATCCGCATCTCCTCAGACCCGAACAGACACTGTCCGGTCTCGTTTGGTCTCATTAATCCACAACAGTCAGTTTAGATGCACAGAACAGAACGGGACCGAACCGCCGTCTAACTCCCGGTCCAGCTCGCGCTGCCGCAGGTATACATCCGCTTGTTTCTTAATGTGTGTCGTAGTCCTGAGCTCTGCAGTGACTGGCTCTAATGCGCATGTCAAGATGCTTTAGTGTCGGCACATGCACAATAAACCTATACAGATGCATATTTTGTGGCGTGGTCTCGGTCTCAGTTTTTAGCTATTCAGTCTGACTGTTACAGTTGACCCCAGGTTGTATTACAACATATCCTGGTAGTGGGGTAGGTTGTTACAATGGCACTCCTTGCATTTGATATTGAATAATGAATTCCGTGTAATAGTTGGAGAAGTTAAGAACATTCCTATTTGTAGTAGACAGATAAGGGTACATTGTGTAAAAATGTGAGTGCCCTACCACAAACATTCTGTTAGGAGGTGAGATACAAAGTATTACAACCATCCATGGTCTCTCCTATTAATCGTTACTGGTCTGGAAAGTCTTGAAAAATAATTTTAGTCCTGTTTTTTCTTTTGTTAATGTTCAATAAAATCATGAAAACTATTGATGATTAAGTTATCAACCAGTATTATTAACCATTAGAACAAATAACTAAAATATCTTGTAATGATCAGTACTTCACATAAAAGTCAATGAAAGTAAGCAATCTGCAGAAATCATAGCCAGGTATGTAAACAAATTAATGGACTGACAATAATGTTTGTATTATTTGGTATTTAAAGTCGGTCACAACATGAGGGTGACAAATAATGTTGCAGTTCACATAATAAAACCACTAGATGTCAGTAAGTGGCCAGTTTCTCTCTTTCAGTCACTATGAGGAGACTCTCATATCTGCTGATCTCAGTGATCTAAATTGAATGAAACTTAAACTCTAACTGAACCTTTCCCTTTGTTTCCTGTCTTTGCAGTATTCTTCCTCACTGAAGTGACCATCAGTTTTATAATGGAAGCATGAGGCTGACAGTTCAGCTTGTACTGTATTAATGTTCTTCATAAACAATTTTCCAGCAAATCAACATAACAATACAAACAACAACATTTGTCATACATTCTTGTTTTTCTCAAATATAATACAAAATACTCACTTCAGTGGTATTGTAAAATTCTTGACATGATGCACAGTGGGGCAGTGGGGTTTTATAATCATAGGTCAATCAACTAAAGTTATGTGTCTGTCATAGCTGCGCAAAAACTACTAGTCATGCAACAGTTTCTCTTGAAGGAATGAATTATGTTCAGTAAATATTCATTCACCAGTCCCACCAAAGAGGAGGAGTCAATGCAAAACTCAGATGTCTTCCTCCTCTACTTATCCGACTGCAGAGAGGATGACAGAGAACAGTGGACACACAGTTTAACATGATGGACTATAGGACAGGACTGCTGCTGTTAACTGTCTGCTGGGCAGGTGAACATCTACAAATGTCTCAATTGTAGATAACATTTATCCGTGCTGCCAAGCCAATGAAATGCATATTTTTTTTTTGTCTTATCAGGTGTTGATGGTCAGAGTCTGACAGAATCTGAACCAGTGGTTAAAAGGCCTGGAGAATCTCACAGATTGACCTGTACAGCCTCTGGATTCACATTCAGCAACCAATATATGCACTGGATCAGACAGGCTCCTGGAATAGGACTGGAGTGGGTTGCTTGGATCTATACTGCTAGTGGCAGTACTCACTACTCTGAGTCAGTCAAAGGCCGGTTTACCATCTCCAGAGACAACAGCAGACAGCAGGTGTATCTGCAGATGAACAGTCTGAAGACTGAAGATTCTGCGGTTTATTATTGTGCCACAGTGGCAAAGGAAGGAGAGCCACAGTGATACAGGAAGGACCAACGCTGTACAAAAACTCAACATGAAAAAAGAAAAGTTGAAACTTTTCTTTTCTTTTAATCACAGTATTAAGAAAATCAACACAGTTAGAGAAACATCATCTCAACAAAACTACCTGATTCAGAACACATTTAACTATTGCTCTGGTGTTCTAACATATGTACTCCAATAGTCTAAATATGGGAGTGTGTTTTCATCTGACATAATAGAAGGTTTATGAAGAATAGAAAATAGGTTATATTCAAAATTATTATTTTTTCTTTCACGTCTCAAAATACATTTTCACAATACAACTCTAAGTATCTGAATGTTTGTAACACAAAAATTGATCCACCTTTTCTATCCTGTCAGAGTGTCCTTCTATATGCAAAGTGAACTTCCTCACAGTCTGGTATAAAGAAATACAGACTTGATATCATGCTGTCAGCATAGCCGGAGAAGAGAAGCTCCCATCAGTTCAGCTTCAACATCAACCATGTTCTCTGTAGCTCTGCTGCTGCTGCTGGCTGCTGGATCCTGTGCTGGATAAACACATCTGGGTGCAGATAACAAACACTCTGACCTGGTCACATCAGACCGGAGCTCTGGTAAAGAGAGCTCAGCAGCGCATGCACTTTCTGCACCGGATGAAGAGAACACACCCCTCCAATTCTCACCACCTTTTACAGAGGCACCATAGAGAGCATACTGACCAGCAGCCTCTCTGTCTGGTCAGGAGCCTGCCATGTCTCTGACTGGAAGTCCCTGCAGAGGGTGGTGAGGACAGCGGAGAAAATTATCAGGAGCTCTCTTCCTCCCATCCAGGACATTGCTAAAAACCGCTGCCTGACCAGGGCTCACAACATCAGGAGTGACACCTCCCACCCACACCATGGACTGTTCTTGCTGCTGGACTCTGGAAAGAGGCTTTGCAGACTTTGCAGCAGAACAGCCAGGTTCCAAAACAGCTTCTTCCCTCTTGCCATAAGACTGCTGAACACAAAATAGCAATTCCCTCCTCCGTCCATATTTTATATTGACGAATATATTGTATATTTTATATAGTATTTCTGTCTGCACTTTTTATATTTTCGCATGCATACATGTTGATGGTTTTTTTAACTTGCACTATCCTGAGCCATTGAAATGAAATGTGGTTCCCATTGCACTGTAAAGTGTAATTTGAATGACAATAAAAGAAAGTCTAAGTCTAATTAGAAACACTGAATAGTCAGGTGAATGATGAAGATAATGTTGATGTGTGTTTCTACAGGTGTGAACAGTATTGATCTCATCCAGCCAGACTCAAAGGCATGTTTTCACTCTGCAGATATAATAACAGTCAACACACTCTTCTATTGGCTGCAGTCAGACCAACACTGATGCTTCATATGTTTGATTCTATGTGTAGCCTGAGCACCCTCACTCCTTCTCACAGCGGGGCGCTGTGTCTCTCTGGTGCACTGATTGATGGGCGGTCGCACCTCTATATAGCAGGTGGTTTCACCTGGCGCGCCCTCTCCTCTTGCCGTTCTGCTCGTCTCCGGTGGTGGCTGCGGCTTGGCGTGGCGGAGTGGATGTCAGTGTGGTGAAGCTTAGGTGGTGTGGCTCTGCTGGTGTTGGAGCGTCCTTGGCATCTCCGCCACGGATGCACGTTATCTCCACAGACGCACGTTATCTCTGCAGCGCACAGGTAAGGCGCAGTAAAGCGCACCGTTGCCTCTTCTCCTCACTCGTGTGTTGATTGTGTAAATGTTACGATCGTTGTCCCCGCTGCAGTGTGGCAGACTGCTGGTGCCGTGGGGCTGGGTTGTCCCACTGGAAGCCCTTCTGAGTGTCGTTGTGTTCTCCACGTGGTAAGTCGGCGTTGTCTGCTCCTCGCTTTCCATTCTGTTGTTCCGCCTCCAGCTCATTGCTATTGTTTTGTGTGTTGCCCTAGAATATTTATTCTGACTCCCCACGATGCTATACCGGTGAGGTCCAAAAACACCAAAGCCATCACCTCCTGGACCCACTGCTGTTTTGGCTCACTGAACTGTGTTTTGTGGCTCCTCGGCTCTTTGGAGCTGCGCCCCAGCGGTCATCTGACCGCAGAGGCTCGTCGCGGAGCTGGCCGGGGCTTAGATTGCTGCCCCTGGGAACTTCATTAATTTATATAATTAGAATATTTGTATCTTGTTTTGTGAATGAGACTCCTTTTGTATTAAGTTAGTCAACTTGGTTTAATAACCATTTACTTTATTTGGGTTTTGTTTATTTCTTTATTATTCAATTAATGTATATTGCTTTGTCGGTTCGTGTGTGTGCGTGTGCATGTTTAAGTGGCTGTGCTAGGACTGTGAGGCCTATGTATATTTACTCTTTTTCTTTGTGGACAGGTGCTGTGGGCCCCTGACGGTGACCCAATCCCTGGTGGTGGGCCTTTTTCTTCACGAACGTGTGTGTGCAGTGTCACGGGTGCTTTTGTTATCCCTCCCTTGATTTGATTTTGGGCACCAAGGTAAACCCAGCCCTGTTCACCCCTTCATTTTGGCCGCAGCCTAGCAGCACATGAGTCAGCCGATGATGTCTGTTTTATAAATTAACTGTTGAATAAAATTGTATTTATATTTTTCTAAAACGTCTCTTGCCCATGGTAATTTCGAACTGTGCGACCTGTAACAAAGGTACTCGATTATTGTTTCTAAATAATTATCTCCTGGGGCGAAACTCCCCAGGTGGCGTTGTCGGTGACACCTTTCATAACCCTCCACTTGCCACATATGCAAACTCATTGAGCTTCCTTGTTACTCAGCTATAAAAACTTCCCATCAGGCTGTCAGTTCAGTTCACAGCACGTCAGTTTCAACATCAACCATGTTTTCTGTAGCTCTGCTGCTGCTGTTGGCAGCTGTGACTGTGCAGCCAGGTCAATGTCTGACCATCACCTGTCAGGTCTCTTATTCTGTTAGCAGCTACTACACAGCTTGGATCAGACAGCCTGCAGGGAAAGGACTGGAGTGGATTAGGATGGCAGCTACTGGATCCACCACTTATTACAAAGATTCACTAAAGAACAAGTTCAGTATCAGCTCAGACTCTTTCAACACTTGTAACATGAAGCCACCAGAGGAGGAGCCCTCAGACCACTGACGGTTTCAACAAAAGCTCACTGTTACAGTCAGGAGAGGAACAAAAAAATTAAACAAAGTGAGAGAATCATGAGCTGCTTTATGAAAATATTTAAAAATGATAATATTGAATGGAGACATTTTCCAAAAGGTGTCTTTTGTCTGTCTGACTCTCACTGTCATTCAAATACTGATGACAATATTTCAACTTACAACATTTTAAAAAGCTCTTTACCTAAATAAAAAGAAAAATGAACAGACATATCAGGATTTTTGTTCCTTCTGCAGTTGAATTTCCCCTCCTTTAAAAGGTTTGCTTTCATAAACTTCATCATAAATTCAAGATTACGACTATTGAAATATGAAAGAATACTCACTTCAGTGGTATTATAAAATTAATCAGCCCGTCAAATTCTTGACATGATGCACAGTGCTTTATAATGAGGGGCAACCAACTTAAATTATGTTTGTCAAATAGTTGCAAGAAAACTTCTAAACATGGAAGAGTTTGTCTTTAATGAATGAATCTTGAACAGTAACAATTCATTCACCAGTTTCAACAAACAGTGACTGAGATCCAAGTCAAATCCAGTTCAACACTGTGAGGAGTCAATGCAAAACTCAGATGTCTTCCTCCTCTACTTATCTGACTGCAGAGAGGATGACAGAGAACACACAGTTTAACATGATGGACTATAGGACAGGACTGCTGCTGTTAACTGTCTACTGCGCAGGTGAACATCTACACTGATATTAATATGATGTAGTTCTTATTTGTGTCATCAGATTAATTCACTTGGTTATTCTTAATTATCTCAACAGGTGTTGATGGTCAGACTCTGACAGAATCTGAACCAGTGGTTAAAAGGCCTGGAGAATCTCACAGATTGACCTGTACAGACTCTGGATTCATATTCAGCAGCTACTATATGCACTGGATCAGACAGGCTCCTGGAAAAGGACTGGAGTGGGTCGCCAGGATTGAAAGTGGCAGTGGAAGCAGCAAAATCTACTCTGAGTCGGTCAAAGGCCGGTTTACCATCTCCAGAGACAACAGCAGACAGCAGGTGTATCTGCAGATGAACAGTCTGAAGACTGAAGATTCTGCTGTTTATTATTGTGCTTGACAGCCACAGTGACTGGAGTTGGTTGAGCAGCTGTACAAAAACCTAGAGGAGTGATCTTTACTGGACTGGAAGATCTTGAAAAATAATCTTAGTTCGTTTTTTTTTCTTTTTTTTTTTTTCTTAATAAAATCA
>CAEMYA010000819.1:266743-300326 GCA_903131615.1 Diplodus sargus | reverse complement strand
TATATATATATATATATATATGTTATACTCCAACAGAGCTCAATTGTAGTTTATTTTTGACTAAATCTAACATACACTGTCCTGCCTGAAATACTCCTTCAGATTAATCTGCTGGAAGAAGTGTGGTTGGGACCAAAAATGAGACTCCACCATTTTGGTGGATTATCAGAAGTTTTCTTTTTCTATCAGTGAAAGACCAAACAGTGGAAAACTGTTTGGAAAGGTTTCTTTCGCTGATATAGTATGAAAATATAGTATGAAAATGAGCTGATCAAGTGGATTGTGCATTTGACTTTTGTGTGGGTGTGAGTTTGCATCTCTCATGTGCTTCGAGTTTCTTTTTATGTTGTTTTACTATAAGACTTAGTTAATGTAGTTCCACTGTTCAGCTGTGATTTGGTTAGGTTTAGGCAATAGAAATAATCGGTTCTGTTTAGAAAATGTAAAGGCCTAGATAAGAATAATAAGTTAATGTGGTTTTACTTGAAACAGGAGCTGCTATTATCACCAAAATACAAATCACTTCCGGATGAAGTTACAAATTACGAGACACTCTTCTCGAGCCAATAAAAAGTGAATCAGGTAAATGTGTGTGGCGCAGGAGAGAAGGCAGCACCCTTGGGTGTAATACGAAGTTTTAAGGAAATCCTGACAAAAAACATTTGGTAAGCTTCAGTTAGGCTATTTGGGGATGCACGTGGGCTCCCTGAGCTGTTTTATAACATAACAAACATATTTTGTTTTCAGAACAAACATAACCTAGGTGAAAGAGATCTTAATACAACAGCACAATCAGCTACAAACAAAAATTGGCTGAAATAAAAGCAAGCATGGAGTACATGTATATATAGTACCTGTAAAGCGAGTTCAACAAGCTCAGATTTTATTTTTCAATATTTTTTTTCAATATTAGTCTTGCATTTATATGTGCTTTTCTGGTCTACCTGGTGCGGTGCGCCAATCAAAGCACTTTACAACACTTGTCACATCGTGTCTTCACAAGCACATTCGGACAGGATAAAGCGCTTCCGAATGAATGCTCTCTATGATATTTCTATGCTTAGGCATAAAGCCGCTTCTAAGGCCATTAACACTCACATGAACACAGGGTAATCAACACAAAGTCCTTTCTGAGGGTTTCCAGTGGAGCAATTAGGATTGACAACAGCTGCTATAGCTGAATAGAGCAATTTAAATTGGTATTTGAGCTTCAGTGTTTCTTCATGGAGTCAAGGAGACGCAGAATGTGCAGGAAAAGGTTTACAATGTCCAGGTAGAGGTTGATGGAGGCCAGGATGTGTTCCTCAGGGGAGAGCTGCTTCATAAGCAGGTTGGTGTCGTAGATTATGAAACCACAGAAGATGAGAGCCCCAGATCCAGCCAGGACTAGCTCTGTGCTGTCATTATTGAAGAAGAACTGTAGAGAGAACGGAGTCAGCATGATGCAAGATAACGATGAAGGCTTATCTTTACAGCTTCGCTGCTGTGTGTAAATTGCAGTGTTTTGGTGTCAGATAAGCCTGGAGACCCATGAATCTGTAACTCACACCTAAGAGTGCAACAGTACATATCAGTAGGGACGTAAAGGTCCGGTACATGCAAACATATGACAAATATGTCTATCTGATTGTCATATGGCTAGAGTACATATCAGTGGGAGAGATAATAACTGGTCTGATCCACACTAAAATCCAGTAAGTGACCCCAGTGCCCCTTAAAGCTGCTTTCCAGCTGCCATTACACAACAAAAGCAGCAGCAGAAGACACGATAAATGAAATTAAGAAGACTGTGTACATCCTATTCCCTCCTTTCTCTCAGTTGCATAATTTCCTTACATCTTAGTCCCTCCTACCAAGGTTTTGGGGAGAAGTGCAAGGATACCACTGAAATTGGCACGTCCTTTTCTCTGAAGCGCCACATGAAGCGTCACACTTCTGATGATAACTGCAGCTGATCCAGCTCTGTTGGCTTTAACAGCTTTAGAGACTTGAGATTAATTTGTCTGTACACAGCCCCTTGCCAAAAATGCTTGTAAAGATTTAAACATTAGCTAGGCCTACATTTCTTGTTTATTAACACAGAACTAATGATTGTTGGTAAATTTAAATAATAAATTAAGTTAAAATGATGTGCCTCATGTATAATAATTCCCAGGTCATTTTATGCAAATATGCACTTACATGGTTTATGTAATGTTTTCCTCATTGATGAGATGTATTATTTCATCCACCAGTTGTTCATGTTTATGATCTGGACCTCGTCAATAAGTAATAAGACCTAGGCAACATATTCTTGTTCAGGCCTACAACTGGGAATTACACTATGTTTAACTTGGATTTACAGATGGGTTAAAATAAAGATATGATTTCTTTTGCAATTATCCTGTGAAATATTTTATCTGCTGTCTGTGTCCTAGATTATAAGCAATTCAATATTCTTTACCAGTTTAAATATCTTTAAAGTAGAAAGCAAACAGTTTTACTGGATGATCACTTTTTCTTTTTAAAAAAAGGCTCGTCTCTGGAGAAACTCTAAAAACTGATCTGCTTTGCTGTATAGTATTGGGGTTTGTGCCAGTTCAGCTGTTATTTCATTGGCACAATTTCAATCACTCATTTCCCATATTAGTCAGAATATTATGCACCTGCTGAAATCCTGATTATTATCGTTCATGCAAATCAAGCTTCTGTTATATACACATTAAATTTCCTCTAGCTTTGTATTGTGAACCGACAACCTATTTATTTCTTAATACACTAAGCAAGGTGGCATCTTTTGGTGTCTGTGCTCTCCACTTTTGGAACAAGTTCCCTGAATACCTGAGGTCTGCTAATCATTATTTTATTCAAGTCAGGGCTTGGGGGTGCCGTTTGGCTCGGTTGGTGGAGCAGGTGTCCCATGTACAGAGGCTTTGTCCTTGCTGCAGTGGCCCTGGGTTCGAGTCCCGGCCTGGGGCCCTTTGCTGCGTGTCACTCCCCCTGTCTCTCAACCTGTTTCCTGTCATCTCTTAGGCTGTTCTGTGAATGTAGCCATATGAAAGGCCAAAAAAAACTACTTGAACCAAAAATGGTAACAGACAGTGACCCCTGGAGCAAGGTACCTACCAAGCCATGACATCTTTGTACGTTGTTGGAGCTATTCATTGTTTTTTTTTGCAACGTGCACGCTTTTGTTTTGAAGGCACTGGCACGGGTGAATCTAGTGGCTCAGTGGCCATTTGATTTCCATTTTGACAATGTTTTTTATTTATTTCTTTCACAAAACAAACACACTAATATCATGCACATTGACTTACCCTCATGAAACTTGCAATTACTAGGATCCACAGGCAGGCGAACAGTCTGAGGGGACAAAACAGATCAGATACCTTAATATCCCTTTCATGCTGGACACAAAAAAAATGCCTGACATCTGACTTTTGACTTCAACAGCCAAAAGTACAATCACAATTCATTCCAGCTTAAAATTACTATTCAGAAGTTAGGCTCTGATGCTTTGAATCTAAGATAAATGGTAATTCCACCTTACAATGAGTCTACAGGTCTTGCGTAGCACTACTGCATATGTGAAAAAATGTAATAAAAACTTGAGTGGCTCGGGAGGAAGCTGCATGTAATCTAATAAACTGCCTAAATAGTTGTCACTCAGAAGCCAATTTGCACATTGGGTAATGTAGACACCAGGTTTTTAAAAGCAGTCCACTGGTCTATTGCATTCCTGTAATGTTGTTGGACTCATTATATGCTTTCTACTGTTTTCTGGTATGCGTCACACCAGAAAAAAAATAGAAATGCAAACTCATCCACAGGCAATGGGACAGTTTAAAAATGCCATAAATCTGATGGTTAATTTCTCGGAAATGAAATAATTCAACAGTTTTGATAAAAATGCTGTGCAGACTCTCAGCAGTGAGCAGCAGCTTGGAAACACTCACCCTGCTCCCATTTTGCTGAAGTCTCTCTTGGACTGAAAGGTGTAGGCTGTCAGTCCAACAAACACAGCACAGGTCAGGAACAGGGCTTGAAGTACAGTGGAATATTCATAGAAGGTCACTGTAGAGAGAAAAACTCTACAGTCAGGACAATTTGCAAACAGGTTCAAAGAATGATAACGACTCTTATTTAAAAAAAATACTTACAAGCTGTGGCCACAGAAACTGCTTCCAGTAGAGTCTGAAAACAACACACAATATTGGCTCTTAAATATTCTGGACAGTATTTGTCATTGTTTTGGACTGTTGCACTAATACCAAACCTACATTTGCATTAAGCAAGAATATTAGTCCACTTCGTACTCTTGATAAGAGTATTAACTTGATAACTTGAAAAATATCCCTTTAAAACGGTTCACTATATTGTCAAAAGTATTCACTCACCCATCCAAATAATTGAAACCAGGTTTTCCAAACACTCCCATGACCACATGTGTATAAAAGCAAGCACCTAGGCATGCAGACTGTTTCTACAAACATTTGTGAAAGCATAGGTTGCTCTCAGGAGCTCAGTAAATTTCAGCGTGGTACTGTGATAGGATACCACCTTTGCAACAAGTCCAGTTGTGACATTTCCCCACTCCTAAATATTCCACAGTCAACTGTCAGTGGTATTATAACAAAGTGGAATCAACTGGGAATAACTATACACAGCCACAAAGTGGTAGGCCACATAAAATGACGGAGCAGGATCAGCGGATGCTGAGGCGCATAGTGCGCAGAGGTCACCACTTTTCTGCAGAGTCAGTCACTACAGACCTCCAATCTTCATGTGGCCTTCAGATTAGCTCAAGAACAGTGTGTAGAGAGCTTCATGGAATGGGTTTCCATGGCCAAGCAGCTGCATCCAAGCCATACGTCAGCAAGTGCAATGCAAAGCAGTGGATGCAGTGGTGTAAAGCACACCGCCACTGGACTCTAGAGCAGTGAATACGCGCTCTCTGGAGTGACAAATCGTGCTTCTCAATCTGGCAATCTGATGGACGAGTCTGGGTGTGGCGGTTGCCAGGAGAACAGTACTTGTCTGACTGCATTGTGCCAGGTGTAAAGTTTGGTGGAGGGGGCATTATGCTGTGGGGTTGTTTTTCAGGAGCTGGGCTTGACCCCTTAGTTCCAGTGAAAGGAACTCTGAATGCTTCAGCATACCAAGAGGTGTTGGACAATTCCATGCTCCCAACTTTGTGGGAACAGTTTGGGGATGGCCCCTTCCTGTTCCAACATGACTGTGCACCAGTGCACAAAGCAAGGTCTATAAAGGCATGGATGAGAGAGTTTAGTGTGGATGAACTTGACTGGCCTGCACACAGTCCTGACCTCCACCCGATAGAACACCTTTGGGATGAATTAGAGTGGAGACTTAGAGCCAGGCCTTCCCATCCAACATCAGTGTGTGACCTCACAAATACGCTTCTGGAAGAATGGTCAAAAATTCCCATACACACACTCCTAAACCTTGTGGAAAGCCTTCTCAGAAGCTGTTATAGCTGCAAAGGGTGGACCGATGTCATATTAAACCCTATGGATTAAGAATGGGATGTCACTTAAGTTCATATGTGAGTCAAGGCAGGTGAGCGAATACTTCTGGCAAAATTGTGTACATTTAGAACAGATAAAAATGTGTGATTGACATGCAACTAATCACCAAACAGCTCATCTAAATGTTATGTTCCATAACACTGAGCCTGCGAGATAAAACAATAACCTACTTAATAGGATGGAAACAACACAGACTTACAAATACTAGCAGCAGGTAGAAATTGACTGGATGCTGGTGTCTGTAAATGGCCAGGAAGAGCAGAAGAACCAGGGAGCCTAGAGCCGAAACCAAAACCACAGCAGGACTGAGGAAGAAATCAGACCGTCAAAAAGAACCATAAATACAAAAAAACATACCTACATACTCTACTTTGTCATTTTACTAATGGCAGAAATACATTCATCAGCATCAGAGAAGAAAGTGTGGGCTTTAGATTAAGAGCAATGTCTGGTTGCAAGGAATTTTATTGTTTTGTCTTGTTTTGTTTACAAACCGTGATACCTGAAGCTCTTTTACCAGAGAAGAGCTCATTAACATCAGGGTAACAACTCAGCTGACTTATTTACAACTTTTCTCTGAGTTTCATGAAGATCCTTTTGTGTTAACTGAAACAAGACTTTAAGCTGCAGCTGGCAGGCTTCCAACTCTTCAGAGTGGAACTCTGTGCGGGAATTTGTTTATTTATCAACAGTGGCTGGTGCAACCGATGGGACAGAAATCCAGCAGCACTGCTCTCCTGTTCTGGAATTTTAGATTAACTGTAAAACCCTTCTACCTTTCTTATAGTCCACCGCAGGGCAACGTGCAGGACATGCAGCATGTGCTCGCCAGCCAGATACTGTGTGTGGAGCAGACATACTTGACTTCAACAAAGGACACCTCAACCAAGAAATTCCCAAATACAGTTTATTAAATGTCCAACCAGAGAAGGGAATGTTTTGGATCACTGTTACACCACAGTCAGCAGTGGTTATCATGTGGTTCCCCACACTGTACTATGCCACTCTGACCACATCATGGTCCACTTGATTACTGCATACAGGCAGAAATTAAAGTGCTTCAAAGCTGTTATGAGGACATCAAAGAAGCAGACCAGTGAGGCTAGGGAGGATCCCCAGGCATGCTTGGGCTGTACTGACTGGGATTCTTCCAGGTCTGCTACAAACCGTCTGGATGACTGCACAGAGGCTGTGACGTCCTACATCCGCTTCTGTTGAGACTGCTGTATACCATCACGCACCAGGGTGAGTTAAAGCGATGTCAATCTCTGGTTCACAGCTTAACTCATACAGTTAAGGTTGAAGAAGGGGGGAATGGGAACAGGGACAGTTTTAAAGCGTCAAAGCACAGGTTTAGCAAGGCGATGAGAGAAGCTAAATGCCATTAGTCTGAGAAACTCCAACATCAGTTCTCAGTCAATGACCCTGCTGCTACTGTCTGGAGTGGGCTCAGGAAGATTAACTATAAATCTGCAGCCCCCAACTTCATAAATGACTTGCGATTGGCCAAGCAACTGAATGAGTTCTGCTGTCGATTTGAAAGACGATGGAGCAGACCTGACATCATCCCCTGTGACACCCTTCATGAGCTCCAGCCCAGGATCTCCACCGCCCCACCTCAGCAGAACCTCCCCATCTACCACAGTGACACCTCTCTCCATCCTTGTTGTGGATAATGAACCTACTGTTGCGACATACATTGTAAATTCAACTCAACTGCTTAGGGAGTAGAATCTATCAATTTGCCAAACTGCTGTCATCGTTGTGCGAGTGTATGTCAAGTATTGTGGATAGGAAACACTATGATGCTTATGGTGAGTAGATCGGCAGCACCTTGCATTACAGCCTCTGTCGCCACTGTATGAATGTGTGTGTGAATGTCGCTTGTGTTGTAAAATGCTATGAGTAGTCAGCAAACTAGAAAAGCGCTGTGTAAATGCGAGTACGTTTACCATATCTTTCAAAGTTATGCAATGAACAGCTGTAACAATGCACAGATTTGCATATGGATATTGATGTGTATTAATAAGATAATGTGAATTGTTCTAAGCTTTTGTAGTACCCACAACAGATTTGGGGTGTAACAATCCATATATCTAGATCAGTGTATCCATCCAATATGTTTGATGCAAGTAGAAAACATTGATCCATATCATCAACTTTAAGGTAAGCCTCCATTTTAGAATTCCTATGGCATGTCTGTGTCGACCATCTGTCTGTCAAGCGCACCTCCTTCGTAAAAATCTTAACAGTGCTAGCACCAGGCAGGTAATGGCAAGAAGCCAGAAACCATGATGACGACAATTCATATTTATCAGCAGTGGAAGAATATTTTGGATGTTGAAGAAACAAACAGGCATCACACTAAGCAGACTACTAACTTGTTGGTCTTCCTATGATAATATTAGCTGCTTTGTTTCAACAATGTAAGCTGAAATTCAACTGTGGTGCTCGTTCGGGAGAGATGCAGTGACTTAAGTCAATGGTAAGTGAAGTAATCTGTTAAGCAATAGGTAGATGAAAAGTTTGTTAGCCAGCAGGCTGATTTATACTACATAAAATGTCATAGCCATTAGCTAGCAATGATGACAAGCAAAAGAAAAATGGTTTGCCTGCTTGACAGTTAATGCTGAAAGTCTACATTGCAAAAGCTATACCCATTTCTCTAAAGCACATCTTGGTTATACATTGAGAGAACTCACAATGCGGTTTGCTGGACACTACAAAGTTTACCTTGGAATTAAGCTAAGGTATAAGATAAGTTATATTTCTATTTTTGACTATTTTTTTTTCTATTTTGACAATCTAATAGGTGATAACTCATCAGATACAGCTGTAAGGACTGTGGCTGTTGTGTGTGGAATTCATGATGTAAGGTTCATGGTTCCCTAAGCTTCTACTGTTAAGTGGGCCATGAGGCTGTTGTTTCTTATTTTGACATATTATCATTCACATCTTAGGTAGATAATAACATGACCATCCTCACCTGGCATGAACAAATTCCTTGATGGTATGGGAGAACATGAAGAGGGCAGAGGTGGCTGTGGTTAGAATGATTTGCAGGCTCAGAAGTGTGTACACCTTCCTTAGAAAATCTGATCAACAAAGACAGCAGAAGAGCGACAAGATAACAGTAGCTTAACCATCAGTCTTAGCTGTACACTTTTTTCCACCAAAGTCAACGAATTGTGTGTTTATGTGTGAGAAAATACCATCAGCTTCCTTTAACAGATAGTTCAATCTGGACGAGAGGTATCAGGGTAACGTTAACTGGAAACAGCTCAATATGTTGCTGTAATGGTAATGCTCAGTTTTGACCAATATGAGCAGCAGCTCGTTGAAGTAAGTGGTAACACTACAGGTTGGACACTACAGGTAAAGCCATCAACATCATGTAACAACGCTTTTTGTACTACTTGTGTTTAAACCATGTATCAGCGCTAACAGCGTTGACACTGCAATGATTTCACTAACAATAGGCTAACCTTATAGCTAGGCCTATCCCGTCAGCTGGAAACGAAAGTAATCATAGGCTTTTAACAATGGCTATAACATCAACAGTATATTGGCTGCAGTCTATATTATCTTTCTACAGTAATTGCCGTATACTTGTGTTTACTAACTAGCGATAGCAGCTGACGTATCGATAGGCAGGTTGCTGTTGCATTAACGTACAACCTATACTTGACTTACCCATACGTATCTGTACACTGGCTGAAGCGACATTTGTGCCATAATTGAAGTCGTCTTCAATAGAAGACCTCGGGTATTTTTCACTACTCATCGCTTGACTGTATCAGTTTCTCAGTTTGATCTATAAACGGTAGTTGCTGCGGGTCGTGAACAATACGGAAGGACTGACGTGAAGAGGCTGCGCAATAAAACTCTCGACAGGTTTTTTTTTTTTTTTTTTCCCCTGTAAATAAATCTATGGGCTGCGACTGCGCTGCTTTTTTTCAATAATCTTTATTAAAGTTGTTGTTATTTTAAAAAACGGCATAAAAAAATAATATTAACATTAAATCATAAATTGCTTTCTAATCAGATCATGATATAGTGGTTGTATTATATTTTTGCTCAATTCTTTTTAATGAGAAATAGAAAAACCAGGAGATTAATTTACATTCGTGTATGTAAAACTAAGTTCATATGTTCTGAAAATAAGCTATTCTCACAATTTACTATATGATAATTTTAAGGGCGAGTTGGCTATTCATGAAATAAAGCATAAATGCAATAAACATGCCTCCCTGGTGAATTTGCTGAAACACCTTACAATCAAAAAGTATAAAGACAAAGGTTGCGAAATCATCAACTCAGTTATTACTCCATTATCACCTCTTTTGGAGTTCAATATAGACGACTATGTAGTAAGCTCATTGGTCAAATGAAAATGCTTTTGGGAAACTTTTGGTAAATTTTTCCCTCCAGTTCAATGTATGGTGGTACGTTTTGATGGAGTCAAATCACCCACTGGAATGGCACCCGAGAGGCCACATAGCCTAGCCATTCATGAACCAACCTAGAAGTATGTCACTTGATTTGAATAGACTACAATATACTCAGATCCAGTACTGGAAGTAAACAAGGCACCATGAAACTATGTCTACCTATAATATCCACATGTGTCAATGTAAACTTTTCTTCTACTTGAACCGTAATGTTCTATGTAATGTTACTTTTGACAGTGATGTATAGGAAATCACAAAGACCATGTGCAGTACAATTTTACATTATATATATTTGCAATTAATTATCATTACTATAATCTTTTGTCACTTTAACATAAAAGTGACATACATTTTTTTTCTAAAAAGCCAAATTACATTGAACATTATTCTATTTATAAAAGCAATAAAAGGGGAAATAAATCCATGAGGTTGAATTATTGTATATACTGTCTAAGCAAATCCACAGGGGCATTTCAGCATGTCCCATGTACATAACCTTTGATGACAAAAGGGGATAGTAGAATCTGATTGTTTTGCGAGTAAACGTAGTAATTGGCAGTTGCTATATAGTTGCCCAGTTCATCACGGCTTGTTAATGTGGCTCCGTCTTTTCTTCGTAACGCCCACTCAAGCCACGGAGTCCTAGCTTGTTAGTTAACGCGTGCTTTAATAACAAGTCCTGGACCACATTCTTCATTTTTAACTGTTTACTGAGGCTTTCTTCAATCATACAACAGCGCATGATAAGCAAAATAAAACAATTATAAAATAAAAAGGTGGTTTCAAGCACAGTCAAAAACTAGAGTGCTCTTAAGGCTCCACAGCTTCAACTAAAACAAGCACAGGCCAGCCTGATAACTGTACAGCCAATGTAAGGCCAGGGCTGACTGCAGTAATACACAGTTATTCTCTCACAAAATGGCACTAACATAACCTGCCCCTAATTGACTAGGCTAATAGCATATGAAGAAGAAAATACACATTTGAAATGACGTCTGGAAAGAGCCCTTTGACCCCCAGACCTAAATGTGGATTCATGCCTACACGTCCTTAACACCAGTTGATCAAGAGACGTCTGGACCTAATTTGATCACTATGCTAAATGGGTGCGCCCCCCCTTACCCCCACCCCCGCTGTTCACCCTCCCCAAAGAGCAGACCTTTCCCCTTTGCATACCTTTTGTTTACCTGTTGATTGAATCTGCCATTCTTTGTTGTGACTGTATAAAATGCTACTGTTTCATTTGCTCTGGGTCGACTGACCGGCTCGGACCTGCTCTGTGCCTGTCGGTCCACCAGTTTACCGGTATTCTTTGAATAAACACATCACCACAGCAAACTGCTCAACAGGACTTGAATGATTTTCTTTAACACATATCATTTACCAAAATAAAAACTTTGGGCCGTTGTTTTATCTTATGCAAACCATAAACTGTTCTTACATGTTTCAAAGACACATATTTTTCATACAAAACAGGTAAATGTCTTTATCTTAATCAGTCTCCTTTATTTATGTCATTGCCTCTTCCAAGAGGTATATTTTAGTAATGGGTCTCTCTGGTACACGTGTCTTCGTCTGGACTCGGACGCTGCAGACAGTACCTTTTGAGTCTGGCATTATCTTGACAATTTTTCCCATCATCCAAGAATTACGTGGAGCAGAAGGGTCCACAATAAGGACAACATCTCCGAGGTTGAAATTCCTCCTTGCTGTGCTCCATTTTTGTCTTTCCTGTAGGAGTGGCAGGTACTCCTGACTCCATCTGCGCCAGAAGAGGTCTGCCATATACTGAATCTGCCTCCAGCGCGACATGTGTAGAGGTCATCCTTAAAAAAGACGCCTGGAGGGATGCTTGGCTGTGTTCTCATCTGTAGAAGATGGTTCTTGGTCAAAACCTCTAGATCATTAGGGACATTTGACATTGTTGTTATGGGTCTGTCACTGACCATTTTTTCTACTTTGCACAAGAGCGTATGCAGTCCTTCATCATCCAGTCGCTGCTGTTTTAACAAAGCTTATTACCTTTCTGACGGTGTGTATCTGACGCTCCCACACGCCTCCATGGTGGGATGCTGCAGGAGTGTTAAATATCCACTTAATTCCTCTTTTCAACATGGATTCTTGAATTTTGGACTGGTTCAAGTCTTTCAAATGCTTCTAGCAGCTCTCTCTCTGCACCAACGAAATTAGTGCCGTTGTCTGAACGAAGAACAGACACTTGGCCTCTTCTATTCAGAAAGCGACGTAGTGCATTCATACATGAACTGGTGTTGAGTGAGTGTGACAATTCCAGATGAATTGCTCTGCTGGCTAAGCATGTAAAAACCACCCCATGTCTCTTTAGACTGCCACGACCTCTGTTGATCTCAAATGGGCCGAAAAAGTCCACAGTACTGTTTGTGAAGGGTGGCTTATCTGGCAAGAGCCGATCCTCTGGTAAGTTAGCCATTTTTTGATCACCTGCCTTGGCATGCAATCTTCTGCATGTGCTACACTCTGAGATCATTCTCTGTATTGCTGAGCAGGTTCTTGGTATCCAGTACTTTTGTCTCAGTCGTACCAGAACATGATTTCGACCTGAGTGTCCAGTTTCCTCATGGATGAGACGAAGGACAAGTTTAGCGATCCAATCATCCTTATGCAGGATAGCCGGGTGTTTGGCTTCTAGCGGCATGGTGGATCGGGTCAATCGCCCACCTAATCTCAACACACCGTCTTCCAAGTACGGATCCAACTTGTAAATATGGCTATTTTTCCTCATGCTACATTTTCCTTCTTGGAGGACTTTAATTTCCTCTGCATATTTCCGTTTTTGGCATAGGGAAATTAACTCCAGCTCTGCCTTGGAAAGGTCTTCAGTGGTAAGCATTTGTTGTTCCAAGTTTTGCTTGTATCTGAGCATCTTTTGCTGCAGTAAAACCTGTGCTTTGGATGGATTGCTTTCACTTTGATTGATCATTTCCTGAAACTCCTTCCGCCTTTGTCTCAAGTTTAGCAGAATCTCTTTTAGGTGCATGAGCCAAGCTGTTACTTTCTTAAGTTTGTACCAACTTGAAAAATGATTCACACCTGTGTAAGGAACACTTTGGCTGACCTTTTCACTTCTGAATCTTCTTCTGCTGAGTGACTGGAGCAGTCTGGACGTTCTGGCCATTCAGACTCGGGTCTTAACAGGAATGCTGATCCATGTATCCAGTCTTCACTCTGTAGCAGACTTTCAGCACTTAGCCCTCTTGAAGCCTGGTCTGCAGGGTTGACTGCTGAGTTCACATACTTTCACTGCAAAGGCTTGGTAGCTTCTTTAAAGTCTGTGTAAAGCAAAATCAGCCATTTTCTTCTAAACACATTAAACAGGTCATAAATGTGTTTACTTAAAACATGTAAAAGCCGTTCGACCATTTAGAATTTAATTTTGGAGCTAGGCTCACAAACTGTTTTTCAACATTTCTGTGTTCAGGATTTAATGGGCGGGTCAGAAATCACGCTACGTAACGCGGCCATGATTTGCATAAACCCCGCCCTGCCGCAGAAGTGGTATAAATACGTGCAGCGCATCAACTTCAGCGGTTCTCCCACTCGCTCTCCAGTCTTGGATAGCATTGCTTACAATAGCCGGCTGGGTCCATCGATGATGCTGCTAGTAGCTTCCATTGTTACTGTAGGTTAGGTCCTCCACAAAACTAAACAATATGTAACAATAAGACCCAAAGATATTATTTCAAAATTCGAATATAACGACAAATCAATTTGCTCCATAATAAACCTCATGATTTTAATAGGTAAATTCCACATCCATAAGAGTAAATTTTCCAAGTCCCTCCCAAACTTTAATGTCTTCAAAATGAGTTTATTCTTTACATAGACACCTTAAAACTGATGCCAAATAAGAAAAGTGAACGGACTCTACAATACTTAAAGTCATTTTCACTTACCCCAAAATAAGAAATGACTTATACATATTTATTTTATTCTATTCCAATTACATGTATTATTTTATCAAGAGATATATTTTTTATTCATTTTGTATCTTGTCTTATCACTCAGTGCCTGCTATATCTGATTGTCTGTACTTTTGCAAATGTTAAATAAAGATTTTCATACAAAAAAAGAATAGGTTAGGTCCTCCTGCAGTACACGCAGGCAGCTCCCCTCCTGTGTGGGCGTGGCTCCAGCGCCTCTAACTGACACGCCCCCAGCGTTTCACAGCAGAGAGAAGTGCTTGTTTTTCCATGATTTTGAGACCTAATTTTATATACTTGGCAATTTTTTTAATCTTTCAAATTTGCCTCAGTGGTTAATGACACATGTTTCTGTGGTATGACAAACTCATCACACAAATTTATTTTTGCTTTACACGGACTTTAATGAATGAGACTGTTTGCCACAAAGGTTTTATATTGCGCAGCATCATTTTCAATGTACTTAAGCTCTGTGAGACTGTCTGTCCAAAAGATTGATTCATCCAGCTTTAAGTGTAGTTCAAGTTGAAGCATCTTGTCCATTTTCACAGCTATTACAACTGCTGTCAGCTCTTCTGATCATTTTCGCCAGTCAACAGGATGTAAGATACTGTGCCATAGCCATTGTTACTGCACACAAAAAAGTGCTGGGTTAAAAAATAACCCAACCTTAACCCAGGCGCTGGGTCACTATGGGACAGAACACGCGCTGGGTTGGTTTGACCCAACTGCTGGGTTTTACCATGTAACCCAGATGTTGGGTTGTTTATTTGACCCAACCTAGCGGGTGAAATTAATTCTATTGCTGGGTTAAATATAACCCATACACTGGGTTATTCCAGAATGCTGTTTATTTGACCCAACCTAGTGGGTGAAATTGACTCTGTTGCTGGGTTAAATACTACCCATACACTGGGTTGTTTCATACCTCATTGCCTTGCTGCTTTTATATTAAATATAATAGCCAATGTAATTCGATGACATTTGATACATTTTATTCATTGAAAAAAAAATGAATGCACTGTGTAACTTCAAATAACAGCTTTAAAATCATGTCAATGGATCAGTGTCTTGTAACAGGGTGAATGGTGTCTCTGCTACTTGTTCCCGCACAAACTTCACTGAGAGGGTAAAATCATACGTTTGCTTGAAGATACAAGTTTCAGGATAACATTGTTGCAGAACTAGGATTTGTATTTATGACAGCGGTGTTGACAGTGGGCTCCGCAGCTAAACTCAGCACACGAAACACTTTTCAAAATCCAGAAAATCCAAACAAAAAACAACGGAGTAAATAAAGAAATGAATAAAATAAAAAATAGCACCTTTGTTTCATCACATTTTACAATCATTTCTTCTCTCCTTTTAAAAATCAGGAGTGTAAATGTATTTAAATTGTTCTCCGTCCTGTCGTTCATGCTCAGAGAGATTTGGATCATATGAACTCTTTGAACTGTTCCACATATAACCATCTGTAAACCTGCAGTGCATCTGATTAAATATCCACAATGTGTTGGTAAAGATCAATAAAATACTGTTGTAATATTTCAATAATATAATACTTAATGAGAATACATCACAAGTTAACTACAGTATCATCTGGACACAGGCTGAGGCCTTAAAGATATGAGGGTAATTCAGATAAACAGATAAATACTTGACACCAGGTTATTTAATCATCACATTGTAATCCTGTATCCTGATGGACGATTGGGAATGTTAAGTTTGTCTGAGTGTCTTTGAACTGAAGCCAGATTGTTCTTATCTCAGCTGATCCTGAGTCGGTCTCAGCTTGTTACTGAAGCCGATGAGACCATCAAACAGAAGACTGTTTCTGTAGTTATTGATCGTAATTGATTGTCATTAATTAGAATTATAAGAACAACAGAAATCTGATGTGACCGCCTCATGAAATCAGACGTACTGTCAGACACAACTTGTAAAACCTGAACTCCCCCTATATATATACACACACACACACACACAGGGGCTTTACATAAAAAACACATTTAACGAACAGCTTACAACAACAAGCAAGCAACATTGAACACGTGAGGACGACAGTGTTTGCACAATTAGGACTATATAGAAAACCTAAGTGTGTGAAAACACTGTTGTCCTCAAAAACTTCACGGACGACGACTCATGTCCATCAATATTATATGCAGCATGCTGGAGAAACTGGGCTGAAACAGCTGTAACAGTGTTACATAATCAAAACAGGACAAATGATTTCAATGGTCTTGTTTGTCCTTTAGATTTTATAATTATTTTTTTGTCTCATTTATGTGTTGGTTTTGTACGTTCACAGTTAAATTTTCTCATTTATCAAATTGGCGTACCTTCACATTTGTTATTTTTTGCTTTCCAACTTTTTGGCCCTAAATGACCTTCATAGTTATCAAGCATATCAAGCAGTGCTAACATTCACCCTTATTGAAGTAGAAAAACTAAAGCAAAACTTACAGGTTGCATGTTGATGAACGACCGGCGAGACTCCTCAATTGTGGGTCTGAAGACCTTTCCACCTTGCTTGAAGATGGAAGGTGAAAGCAGGGTTGGGAAAAGCTTCAGGGCACTGTCACCTTTGGTAGCTAAACAATTTGACCATAACAGATAGTCTTACATTAACACTTAAATAAAGGCATGCAAACAGGTTAGGGGTGAAAAAAGTATGAACATTGCGTGGACAGAGACAATCTAACAATTATATGCATCAATCTGGCCTACTCTGAAAAGAAAATTGAAAGATTTATTTAAATTAAAAATGATTTATTCACCCAAATATTGTATCAGCAGGTTACTGTAGGCATATAAAAATTGCACAAGCCAAGATGACAAAAAGTCTGGGAGAGTAGAGAGGGGGTAACTTTAGTGTAAAGTAGGTCCACTAGAGCACAATTTTTTAAGTTTCTTAATACTAAGACAAACAGCAAAGTTGTATTAACCAATTCATACCGTGTTAGAGAAGTCTGAAATACAGATAAAGATTATAGATTATGATATATTACTAAAAAAAAAATGTCTTACCTTGAGTCATGTCATTTAGCACTGAGTGCAGTTTTCCCTCGCAAGGATTCTGTCACTCATGGCAGCCCAGTTTTCGAAAAGTTTTCCCGCTGCCTCGGGATGAATCTGCTGAAAGTCTTGTGATATCTGAAAAATGAAAATATGGAAAACAAACTTAACTACAACAATTGTGTTTGAACGAAGCACCTGTTAGGTCCACTTAACAGATCAATCAGTTAGACAAACATTATGTTACACAAGCCAGTCAGTTCAACAGGTAGATGAGTTATGTCAGTCAGTTAGGCAACAGAAGACTGTCTGGGATTTTCTGTCTGGGATTCTCTTATATAATACATACTGACACATACAACTAAATACATACTGCATAAACTAGGGGTGACCCAGAATAGTCAAATATTCTAAGGTCACAGTGACATGAAAATGTGGTTATGAAACAAAGGATCATTCCATTTGGGCTATATCGTATATAGTGCTGAATATTTGATTTTACATAGAATTGCTCGGTTTCTCCCAATAAATCATGATATATATAGCCTATTTTGGGATAAATATCAGCCTATTAATAAGGGCTGTGTCTGTCTACCAAAGCATTTTTTTCCCAGCTGAAAAAAGAAGTCTTACCATGCCAGGATTGTCTACAAGCCTGGGGAATTCCTTCAAGATTTCCGAGATGCTTTTAGACCCATTGCTTCGAATCCACTTGCCTCTGTG
This sequence comes from Diplodus sargus, assembly GCA_903131615.1. Lineage (NCBI taxonomy): Eukaryota > Metazoa > Chordata > Actinopteri > Spariformes > Sparidae > Diplodus > Diplodus sargus. The sequence goes on along the minus strand of CAEMYA010000819.1, from coordinate 282,647 downwards.
TATCGCTGTTTCCTTCATTAATGTTTCAACTTCAGAGACTGGATACTTGTGGACCTTCAACCAGTCAACCATCTCTTGAAGTTTTTCAAGAGGCAAAACAGATTCTGTTGAACGACACACAGCAACTTTTAGGCATTTTGCTTTTATTTGCTAGCAGACTGAATTGACATGGAGGCACCTTCACACAATTCAAAGTCAATGGAGAGCAATGAATTGTCTTCCCCCCCAGTGTGGGCCGGACCTAATTGTGCTCTATCTATGTTGTTTTACATGCCTTTAAAAGGAATGCTGTCTAGTTGTTTAAAGCTGCACTAAGTGATTTCTGACCACTAAAAACAAAAACCTGTCCAAACTGTAACTAAAGACAAAGTGTGTTTTTTGTTTAAAAAAAATCTTGCATGGCTTCTGTTGAATTACTTGGATTACTCTGTCTAGGAACTTTTCTATGAACTGAAGCCTTTTGTTTGTTTTCGGCCTGGAACAAGCCATTTTAGTGCTTTTTAAGCTGGATGCTGTTGTATGTTACACCTGCTCACCTTATCTGAGAGAGGAGATTTGAATGAAGGGGAGAGAAGGGGAAGTGGAGGTCAGAGGAGTTTATTGTCAGGCCGGCACTGAAAATTAAAAAGCTCAAACAAGGCAATAACAACAGGTTGGTTGTGACTTGTATAGTGGAAAGAGACTTACCATGATGACTCTCACTTTGTAAGAGGTGATTTTAATGCAAAAAATATGTGTAATATCACAGTGTGGATTTACCCCTTCGAACAGCTAAACCCCTACTGGAATATAATGGCAATGGAAACTGTAAATGAAATGGAAATTATGATCCATTACCTGGTGTAGAGACGGTATGGTCCTCCCGTGGTTCCTGGTGACATGGTCGATTAAATTTTCTTAAACGCTTTCTGACGTTCCTCAAACGTTCCTCCAGGAAACCTGTAGCAGGTCGGTGTTTTTGTCCAGGTGTGTACCAAGCTCCCTGTAACATTAGATTAAATTCAGCTTAAAGTGGCCAGGATGAGTGAAGTGTATACCACAAAAAAGATGGCTACAAGGGATTTTAAGCAGCAATCAACAATTTTCCTTGAAAGTTGTCTTTTTCTAAATATTGTTTGTTTTTGAAAAAAACAAATTTTACTATTCATGGAACTCAATACTGACAGCTATCGGATTGGCTAATAGTCATTCTCTTTCCTCATATACAGCAATGATTATTAGTTGTTTTGTTTTTTTCTGAACAATATAGTTCTAATTTGCCAAATTTGTGTATGTGTACCCCTGTACACAGTCGCACCCATAATGTGTAAGGCTAAGCCTACAAAACAATCTGAACGATCACCTTATGTGAGTCTCCACTATGAAAAACATATTTGAGAACATAAATATTCCTTGGATTTATGGATTTACTTTTTTGGGCAAAAAATGACTGATTGCTCCTTTTATGCATAGCTGGAGGAACTTACATAACCACTGCCTGTGTCATCCTTTAGACATGGACATTCATACACCAACGCCATGGCAAGTGCTTTCTTGGTGTCTGAGGATGGCCTGTTAAGTAGACAACAGTAGTTGATGAAGTTTGTCAAAGAAGGAGCAATATGGTGGAAAAGGAGCTGGAAGATTATTTGCACTGCTGTCGAGTGAGCCAGCGAGGGAAACAGTGTTGCTAGCTAGTGCTAAACCCGGATCATTCCAACCAAAATCAACGCCTAACAGAAAGTATATAATAATATGTGGATGTGTGTTGTAAGCACTTTGTAGCACATGGTTATGTTCACAGGCCAATTTATATGCAGTTCACTCACGTTTCGCCATGGTTTTCCAGGAGGTGGGATACAAGGAGTCTTACAAGTAGCTTTCTCTGCTTGCTTGTGATAAATTTCACTTCATCCAGACTCTTCAATATTGATTTCCCCTCAAGAGTGCCTTCCAAAATCTGGCAAATAGCCTATAACAAATTGAATGAATCACAATCAAAGACTGACATAACCCCTCTGCAAGGAATTTTTAAAAATATTTTTTCTAATAACTTCAGGAGCAAAATGCAGATACATGTAAGGGATAATGCCCAACGAGGTGTACATAAACAGGAGTTAATGGACGACACGGAGGCTGCGCATCCGACGGTTGCCTCCGCGAAGTCCATTAACTCCTGTTTATGGACACCTCAAAGGGCATTATCCCGCTTATACCATGGTCACTTGCCAAAGAAAAGAAATTCGGACCATTAATTTACATTTTCATGCGTTTTACAGTCAAAATATAAAGTTTTTCAGAAGCTATAACTACGTTTACCTGGAAACGCCTGAGGGTTTGACTTATACCTGGAACAACCATTACTCTCCTGTAAGGTTCTTGTGCAACGGAGACATTGTTCACTCCTCCAGTAAATAGGACGGACCATAGATACGACTTGGCAACCGGAGATATTCTAGTCCGCTGAGCGATCAGCCAGAAAGCTAACTCTATGCTAGCAAAGATTCAAAGTCAATAACATTGCGTACGGTTGACAAAGAGTAAATATAATTTGACAGTATGCTAGCTAACAAGACCAGCTAGCTAACAGTCATGTCATTGTCCCCAAATCAATATCAAGGTATTCACGATCAAATGACCGGCCGTGTGTAACGTTACTGTGGTCGCAGCCTGAAGTAGAGAGCTGAACAGCGAACGGGATGTGAGATTACTCGCCTATCAGTAAATTTAGAGGGGAAATGTACTTTCTGCAGCTTGTGTGTTACAGTCGCCACCTTGTGGTGTTCAGAGGATCAGGCACTGAAGGACTGACGGACTGCACTCAGTGTTCTACTTCATGTCGGGAAAAAGTACTCCTAGGTCGCCAGTATGGATGAGTTTCACATTAACTTTAATATTTTTGGTAAATACGGGGATTTTGAGTCTTGGCAAAAGGCTGAGTTGTCGTCAAAGGTCAAGAAAAGAAAAAGAGAGGAAAGCAGCGAAGAGGGAGAAGAGAAATGGCGTCGGTTTGGCGAACTATTTCTCTGCCTTAAAACACTGTGAACGGTAACAAATAAATTGTAAAAAGACACACTGTGTGACGGTTTTTTCCGTGTTGGCAAGTAGCCGTGTAATAAGCGGGATAATGTATAGAACGGTGGTCATTATCGTGAAAATAAGTCCCGACAGGACGAACCAGACCCCGACGCGAAGCGGAGGGGTCTGATCCGTCCTGAGGGGACTTATTTTAATGACCGCCGTTCTATACATTATCCTTTACTTAATGGACACCCTTCAGCCAATCAGAATCAAGTATTCCCCCAGACCATGGTATAAGTTTAATTAATTAATTGCTGAATAAATTCAATATTTCAGTTTCATTAGCATTGCATTTTCATGTTTTCTTAGAAAGTCAATACTTACAAATGCTGGATGAAGCTGCAAAGTCACAGTGAGGGGATTTGTCTGTGTCTGTTCCAGCATTCCCATCTCCACTGATTCCACTGAACCCTCTGCAGAACTAGGGTTTGTGGAAATGGCAACCTGGAGAGTCATAGTTAGTTAGTTAGTATGTAATTGCAAAAATCTTCTTGCACTTACATACAACATACAGATTACACGACTGTACAAAGTCATTCACAATTCAGTGCTGAATTCTTACCGCTATGGTGCTGAATATACTGACACACACTGCCTAGTAAAAAAGACGGTGTCCTGTTTAAAGGCCCTGAACACTTACTCAGGTGTTTTCAGTTACTCTGGCTGATAACACTTCTTCTCACGGTTGTGTGGGTGTGCACATACTACAGGGTGTCTTAAAAAGTATTAAAAGTTGATATCAATTTAGCGAAGAGGAAGGCCATTAAAAAGTATTAAAAAGTCCCGAGATCATTACTGAACCACAGTGATGCACCTGGGCTCTAAATATTTTGGTACCCATTTTTCTTTGGGCCCTCTGCAGTCTTCTCAGTGGTGAGATTGAACTGGTTTAAACTGCGATTTGTCAATCCATAGTATGGTTAGGTCAATTCATTCTATCGTATCTGAATTATGTGTCATTGATACAGTGGTCCAAGGAGTTACCACAGACTAAGACTGTTTAATTGTGCTTTCTTGCAATCAATGTGTAGTAAATGTAGGTTAAAGTGTGTCGCTGATGTAACTAGTTAGAACTTGAAGTGGCGGTGAGGTCTTAAAATGTATGGAAAGGGTCTTAAAAATGTCTTAAAATGTATTACATTTAACTTTAGGATTCCTGCATATACCCTATACAAGGTTTGATTGACAGCTCCCTCACACTCCTGTTAGTTTTTGTTGCACCTCGATGGGCAGGCCAATTTACCTTGTTATCATTCTTATAATTATTTTTGTGATATCATAAAATTGTCAACATAGCACCACCCAGCTTCAACCTGACTAGGTGTCATCAGGCAGAGTAACTGACAACATCTGTATGAGTGTTCAGGATCATGATGGCTGGCTTGTTGTGTGTGATTTGTTGACAATCAGCCTGCCTAGACTCTCAATGAACACTAACCTGAATACTTACCTAACCACACTTACCTTTTCAAAATGGCTAAACTCGACTGTTGTACAAGAAGCTGTCTATAACGGAGAGGAGGTTAGAATGTAAAACAGAGGTAATTGTTGAGCATAAAAGCAAGCTTCTTCAAGAAAGGGTACACGAATGTCAGATGACCAGAACACAGAATCTTAAAAGACTCTGTATCTTAGTGAAACATACAAGCAACTGTCATTATCTCTGTAGGACTTCACTGCATAGAGAGTGTGATGGTCCAGGAGAGAACTCTGATCAACAGCAAACACATTCGTGGTTGCTGTTACGCCATAGGCAAAAAAATGCCTCTCGAAACCTACTGTATCCCACTTCTGGACAACAAGCTTGACTGAGTGATCCAAGACTAGAATATTCTTCACAAGACCAAACTGTGGCTCACCATCAGCAGCGTAAGACAGAAATACCGTCACGCCAGGTTTGTACTGTGTACCGTTTACCTTTATCCAAGCTGGCATGAACGTTTCTGTAAAAGGTGGGATATCTTCAAGACCACTTTGTACATCACCAAAACCATCCATTACAGCAAGCAAAGTGCTGTGACCTGGGCCAACTTCTGTTTCAGTTTTGAACACAGAACCAGAGAGGAGGGAGCAGCATAGTGTCATCTGATGTCAGTTGCCATAGTCTTGCAAATGTTCTTGAAGTTACAGGTGACCTGGCTGATACGCTTAAAAAAGCTATGTTTGGCCTCAAATCGCATAGACCAAAACTGGATCAGGGGTCCCAACTTCAGAATCGCATGTGGATAGTGCACCATGAGGTGGTGCTTCGGACGAAGATGCAAATTGGGGTACCGCTCAAGGAACAGAGAGTGATGCTCATCAATGATAGCAGCCAAGTAAGTTGTAGCTTCTGGTGTAAGAGATGGAGAGAAAATAAATTCCATGCATTCCAGAAGGAGGAGCAAGAGCTCCCAGTGCTTGTTTTCATCAGGTATGAGGTCCCCAATCATACACGGTAACAACCTGAGGAGACATCATGTTTGGGCCGCAGACTGATGCATTGCTCTTTCAGGATTTTTAAGGTCGTGCTTTCCAATCAGAGATGGCTTGTTCTTCAGATCAGGGAAGCCATAATCAAAACTCGTGATTCGGAAGTTGAGTTTTTCAGAGGGAGGTGTTTGTCCTCAATCAGTGAAGTGAGTACCAATTTCAATTCATATGGTCCCACCCCTTCCAACAAGTCATGCATGATGTCCGCAACTTTGTTGTGTGTCACATTGAAGTTGGACAGATTATTCAGAATACTGTCTCTCTTGACACCCGTCTCTGACAGGTTAGCATGACGAACATCTTCAGCATGGTCTGTTTCATTTCTCATCAGGGTAATGTCTTCTCTTGTCTGTACCCTTGTAGTGGTCTTGTGTGCCTTGCACATGCGACAGAAGTAATTACTTGAGAAGCTCTCAGTGAATCCAAGAATTTGTAAACTGCAACCAGGAAGTGCGACGAGAGTTTTGACAGAAACTCTGGGGGCAGACTCTTGATTGTGAAGTAAAGGAACCCCAACTTGTGTACCACAACCTTTGAACCAAGTGGGTTGACTGTTTCACAGTCATCATTGTACAAAAGAAGTGGAACAGACACTTTGCTGGAGAAGAGTGGATGGTGTTTGCAGTACTCACCATCATAGAAGTCTAAAAGGACTCCATTTTCTCTTTTCTGCTGCCAGGTAAAGATGGCATCCAAAATGCCAGGCATCTCAAGCAGTTTACTCAAGAGAGGTTTCAGTGGGACACGATAAAACACATCTTGAACTGCAACCTGTCGAACTGTCCCAGTAGCAGAGTCCCTTCTCTGCACATAGGATTCTCCAGGGAAAGTCTCCTCTACAGGGTGAATGAAGTTGCCTGACTTTGCAAAATGCTGCATCTGTTTAAAGTCCGATTCTAATCCTTTGAATGGACATGCTGCCTCTTCAAAATCATGGACAAGTTCTTGGACCCTTGGATCATCCTCATGACCTAATCTCCCAAACAGAGACAAAGTCTTCCTCTGAAGTGAACCTACAATGTCTGAAATCAAGCTTGATGTCTGCTGGACAACAAAGCTGCCAGTGCTGTAGGTTTGTGCCGATTTGGACTTAAGGGTTGCCAAAAATAGAGCTATTCGCACTGTTGCGGTTTCTGGTTCCAAATCATCCAGTAATCATCACCTTCATGATCTTCTGTTGGAGCCTCTAAAGGATCCGAAATTTCGGCATTCTGCATTTCTGCATCTGTGGGAACTGCGAGACCCTGCGCAGTTGTTCTTGTGGCCCCCCTGGATTGCTGTTCAGAGCCGTTATGCTGTTCTGGGACAGAGTGCTGAAAAAGATGTCTTCTGAAAGACCGAATGTAACCAATTACAGACCTATCAGTATGCAATTACAGACCTATCAGTATCCTACCTACAGTGTCAAAGGTTGCAGAGAAAGTAGTAGCTGAACAAATCACCTGCCATCTAAACAATAGCTCTTTTACTCTGCACCCAATGCAATTCGGCTTCAGAGCCAATTATTCAACTGAAACAGCCAACTGTTTTTTAATAGAAAAAGTCAAATCTCTATTGGATAAAGGTGGTGTTGTTGGAGCTGTTTTTCTTGACCTCAAGAAGGCATTTGATACTGTTAATCATAGAATTCTCATGTCAAAGTTAGCTAGTTTTAATTTTTGTTCAGATACACTTAAGTGGATAGAATCATATTTGTCAAATCGATCTCAGTCCGTTCAGGTACAGAATCATCAATCAGCTGCCCTTCGTCTGTCCACAGGAGTCCCACAAGGATCCATACTGGGCCCTTTGCTATTTACATTATATATCAATGACTTACCATATGTATGTCCTGACACCAACACCCAAATGTATGCTGACGACACAGTAATTTATGTACATGGTAGCAGCATGACACAGGTTGCTGATAAACTCACAAACTCCATGGCTCATGTAACAGCATGGTTAAAGCAATGCTGTTTGCAGCTGAATGTGTCTAAAACAGTATGTATGTTTTTCACTAAGAAGAACAGTCCCAGTGTTGAGCCGGATATCTTTATATCAGGGGAGAGGCTACAGGTTGTATCTGAATATAAGTACCTTGGTGTTTTGGTTGACTCTAAACTTTCTTTCAAGGCTCAGGTGAAAAAGGTTTGTAACCGGGTCAAATTCAATCTCTCAAACTTCAGGTTCATTCGAGACCATATGTCAATAGAGGCGGCTAAGATGTTTATGCATTCTATGGTTTTTTCCCATATCATCTACTGTTTAACTATCTGGTCGCAGGCTAGTAACACTTCTCTAAAACCAATAGAATCTTTGTATAAACGAACAGTTAAAATCCTTGACAAGAAACCAGTACATTTTCATCATTGCCCAATATTAAGAAAACATAACCTGCTGAGTTGGGACAATTTGATTAAATATGTAAATGCTTGTCTTATGTACAAGATTATACATGGTTTCACATCTCCTCCACTCAGACAGTACGTCAACATAAGAACAACTGCATATGGGTTCACAAGAGGCGCAGCAAGAGGAGACTGTATTATCCCACTTAGGAAAAGTTCTTTTAGTCAGTCTGCATTCTCTGTTAGAGCTGCACTAGAATGGAATTCCATTCCAGGAACTATTAGAGACCTGAATACCTACAGTTTATTCAGAGCTTATTTGAAGAGATGGTTAATTGGTGCTCAGCTCTGTCAGCACTAGCACTTGATTATACCTTCCTGTTCTCGGTCCATCTGTGCTGAACCTGTAGCCATCTTGCTGTTGTCTGTCTGCCTTCATGTGTCGGCATGCATGTCTTATTGTGGTCTTGTTTTTATTGTGTATACATGCATTCTGTGTCTGTGCTTCTGCCTTGTATGCTGTGGTGTGATGTGTCTTGTGTCATGGGTTTTGTACTGTACGTTTTGGGGATGTCTTGAATGATGTTTCCTGATTGATAATATATATGCTATTTTGTCATGTCGTTAACTGTTCTGCATGTTTTGCAGATTGCCTTGGCTAGTAATTTTGCAATTTTAATCTTATTTTTAATTTTTCATATTCTATTCTGTTTTTGTTTTTTGTTTTTAGGGTGACTTTAACATCTGTCTAGGGACTACAGATGAAAAATAGCCTCTTGGCTAATTCTGGCGCATTTTCAGAAATGTTATTAATGTGCACTGTCCCTGTTTTCAAATAAACGTATTATTAACCAAAAGTCCGCCTGCAACCATTTTCAGGGCACTGAAAGAATGTTGCAGCATTATTTATGCCATGAACTGCCCTCAAGTGAGCAAACAGACCCTTCACATGACCAGGTATTACCTGTCTGCAGCGAAAGCATGTGTATGCCATTATTAACTACATTTGTGGAATGACAGTTCTTCCAGTACACCAACCACTGTGAGAAACTTGTGAGAGTATTTAGGTCTGAAACACACAAGTGTGGTGGTGAAGAAGGTCTGAAACACACAAGTGTGGTGGTGGAGAAGGTCTGAAACACACAAGTGTGGTGGTGGAAAAGCAGAAACTTACCTCCTTCAGATAAGACCTACTACTGCATTTTACTCACAAGTTCCTTATAGTGTTTTTGGAATTTCAAGCGCTGTCCTATTTTTGGAACGAGGCAGGCGATGGCACAGTCATCTAATAAGAGGAAACTCTCCTCATCCACTTCCTGGTCTGAATTTCAAAAAGGCAATACAGAAATTGATAAGGGAAGACAGCTAGGCATGGGTGCTGGTGAGCAAATTTTTTTGACTTAACTTTTTTTTACTGGTGTCCTGGTTGTGCGGGACACAGTGCAAAGTTTTAAAATACTGCCAAATGTGAACTATAACTGCACAAAGTTTTGTGATGATCTTATGTATAAAAATAAAATAAAAAATAACACATTTAGCACCATGGGTGTCCCAGGCCTCCACAGGCAGGTTGGTCAAATGTGGCACACCTTGTGGCAGCATACGGTACATATTATTTATTTAAATTACATAGCCAATTTGAATTATGGAGAAGGTGTAATTGTATCAAAAAATGGATAAGGCTTGCGCTTTTAAATATGTTAAAACCCCCCAAACATGTGGCTACAACACAATTCATATTGCATATTAGATGTAGCTAGATAGTCATTTTTACTTCCTGTCACTTAATAGTAATATATCAACATTGTCTTAATAAAAATTAACTTACCTTTAAAGGTGTCTAAAAGGCTGTCAAGCTGCCATTCAGTTAGCTTTTGTTTCATGAAACTGTCCATCACCAAAACGCAATGCAAAGTTCATGACTTTATTTTCCGTTTTTGATACACTAAAATAACTTTAAAAGAACAGGCGCTAACGAACGTTAACAAGACCGTAGCTAGCTAGCTAGCTAATGTTAATGAAACGTTAGTTAGCTTGCTAACGGACCTAAAATGCAAGGTGGGACAGTAAGTTAACGTTAACGTTAAAGGCAATATAGGCCATGAAACCGCCACACATTTAATTAAAAAAGGCTGCGGATGTTAGTGTGATTATCAGCTAACATTACAGCCATTGTTAAAGAAGTTAGCTAGCGTTAGCTAACGTTAGCATTTAGGTAGTTAATAAACGTCACAGAATAAAAAACACTACGTCCTAGTGAAGAAGAAGAGGCAGACTGAAGGGACGTATAGACCCAGTGAGATTATCTTAAGATCATGTCGTTACCACAGCTCATTAAACATATAACGTTAGGTATAGTAACTTAACATAAAATCCTGTCCACCATGAGCTGTGTGGACCTCTGCTCTGACCGCAGTCAAAGGATCCAGAGAGTTCCACAAAGGATAAGCGGGAAAATGAATGACACTGCAGTTGGGTCAAATTAACCCAACCAGCTGTTTAACTGTGAATTAACCCCTACAGACAATTTGACCCAGCATGAACAACCCAACAGTGTGTTTACAGTACCCCAAACAACCCAGAATTATGACCCAGCATAATCAACCCAACAATGTGTTTACAGAAACAACCCAGCACTTTTTTGTGTGTGGCATCAGAGAAGTGGTGGAGTTGTGCTGATTTGATGACACCAAATCCTGCAGGTTTGATGCATCTGTCAACACTGAAAGATGACAGCTTTTGCAAGCCTACCAACCACGTTTTCCATCTCTTTGCTTGTTCTTCAGACACTTCCACACTCATCTCATGCCTTTTTTTCTTTACAAAGATCTCTTAGAAGGAGTTTTGCAGGTAGGATGAAAGGTGCCAAGAACCCCAAAGGGTCATAAGCTGAGCTTATAACTGACAGGATTTCTCTTCTTGTGCATGGTTTTTCCTGCACATCAACTCTGAGCTGAAAAGTGTCAGACTGTGTGGACCACTGGACGCCCAACGGCCTCTCCATAGGCAGCCGATCATTGTCAAGGTTGAGATCTTTAACTTCTGACGCTCTTTCTTCTTCTGGAATCGACATTAGTAGTGCTCTTGAATTGCTTGTCCATTTAGTCAATCTAAATCCTCCGCTGAGACATAATGTCCTCACATCTTTAGCGAGAGTAACAGCATGCTCGTATGATGGCACTGTGCTCAAACAGTCATCAATGTAGAAGTTGTTTAAGATTGTCTCAACAGCTTCAGGGGTAGCTCTCTCTTTTCCATCTTCAGCTGTCCTTCTTAGAGCATATGAGGCACAGCTAGGGGAGGAAGTTGCTCCGAATAGGTGTACACACATTCCATACTCTTTTGGCTCTTGTTTCAGTTCGCCGCCTGGCCACCAGAAGAACCGGAACAGATCTGAATTCTCTTATGGTAGTCTTACTTGGCAATTACTTGGGATGGTATACACTGTGATGGGGAATAACACATACTCTCTCACTGCTGTTGTCTAACTGTTCTTCAGGAACTCTGGTGGCGTATCCCTTCTCTAACAGCTCTCTCATGAATCCAGTGTACTCCTTGTGGAAGTCAGGATTCCTCTGAAGCTTCCTTTGGAGACTTGTGAGGCGCTGTTCTGCCAGACGTCTGTTGTCAGGCATTTTTATGTCTTTGTTCTTCAGTGGGAGCCCAATGCAGTAGTGACCATTAACCAACTGTGTTGTTCTTTTCACTGATTGATAGAAACTGGTGATCTTCATGTGACAACTCAGCCTTATCATCGTATCCTCTCTCTGGGAAGTCTGCATTATACAGTTGAGTGAACAAGTTTTCCACATTAGAAACTGAAATGCGACTGACTGAGTGACTCACCATCTCTGGGTTAACTGAAGATGTTGTGGTTCGTCTGAGTGGACCGTTGATGACCCATCCAAGAGGTGTCTTCACTGCATATGGTCCATCACCTTTGCTGTTTATTATCCGCAAAGGCTCACTGGCCTTTTAGACATCGGCCCTGATAAGCAAGCCAACTTCTGCGGCGATATGCAAGATGCAAACTTCATGCAGGTAAGGCCATTGTTCCACATCCTTTTGCAAAGGTAGGTTCTCTTTTTTCACCGGTATACTGGGTTGAGTAAATGTTTGAGGGAGGTCTATGTAATTCTCCTCTTCCAAACCGCATATTTCCAGATCTGACAGGATATGAGAGCTCACTTTCCTTTCTGATCCCATAGTAGTCAGTAGGAGATCTGATTTTCTTCATCTCAGGTTAAGCTGATGCATAACATCTTCGGTACAAAAGGTTCCGGTGCTTCCTTGGTCCACAAATGCATAGATCTGGATTACTTCTGGATTGCTTCTTTTGGACTTTAATTTTACTGGTACAATGGAGAGGATGTTTTCTCCATCACCTGCCCCAGTATCTCTGCTGCTTTCATGTTCTGTCCCTATGAGTGCACTGGTGACCTCTGTGATTTCTGTGTTTTCATCCTGTCCTGATAGGACTGAATCAGCATATTTCACAATGTGCAGGATGCTTGGGTATTTTGCTGAACAATCCCTGTTTGCACTTTCTTGTGACAGTTTCTGCTCAGGTGACCTTGTGTGAGGCAGTCCTTTAGTGATTAAGAATTTGATTCTCTCTTTAGGAGTCTGTTCTTTTATCTTCTCACAGAGTTCCAGGGCATGTTTTTTTGACAGAACATGCAGGGACTTCGAAAAGCATCAGCTGTGTTGGCTGACTCACGCTTCTTATCATGCAATTGTTGAGCACCCCTGTGTCCTCCAGCTGGAGAAGCAATCGTAGCAAAACTGCTGCTCTTGGGGTTAGTTCTCTTACTATTTATTCTTGCCGTCCCCTTTCCTTTTATGCTGACATCTAGGATGTCTCCAAACAGATCAGAAAATCTGGCTCTTCTTCCTGTTTTTGTTTGGATTTCATAAGCTTTATTTATCCAATGTTCTTTAATTTTAAAGGGGAGTTTTGAAATGACAGTCCTCATATTGCTGGGATTGTCCATCTCCTCCATGAACTCGACATCACTCATTGTGTTTCGACATCTTATCAGAAACAAAGCATATGTATTTAATGCTTTCCTGTCTTCTGTCTTTATTTGTGGCCATTTAAGAGCTTTGTTCATAAAGGCTGTGGCAATTCTCAGTTCATCCCCGTAGTGTTGTTGAAGAAGCCTCCTAGCTTCTGTGTAACCTTCATCTGGCTGCATGTGTTCACAACTATGAACAAGGTTTTGAGGTTCTCCACGGGTGAACTGCTGCAGGTAGAACAACCTATCCTGATGACTTGCAGTCTTGTTTTCAATAGCCTGTTCGAATGCCCTTATGATTGAGCGGTAGTTGAGTGGATCCCCTGACAATGTTGGAACGTCTCTGTGCGGGAGCTGCATCTTGTTTTGCTGCTTGATTAGCATCTCTGTGATCTCGTTTTGACGACGCATCACGTCAGAGATGCCTTCAGAAGTTACTACTTGATGTGAGGGGTCTGGTAGTGCTGCAAATCCAGTTGCTCTCTGTGGCAAAGCTCTGTGGTGTACAGTGCTGGTCCGAGCTGGAGGCTGTGTGCCTACAGGTGCAGGAAATCTCACCCTTTGCGACTCATCATCTCTTCCTTCTTAACTTGATGAGTGCCCTTTAGACTTGCCATGGGCTTGACCTTTGACTCGTAATACTCACTCATGCCATCTTGACCACCCTCATAGTCTGCATAAATCTTTATCTTGGCATCTGATACAGAAATCTTGGCTTCCAGCCCCAACTGCTCTTTGCGTGCCTTTAAACATGCTTCCTCCAGCTCAATGTCTTGTCTTTTCTTTAAAAACGCAGCACGTATCAACAGCTCCTCACACTCTGCCTCTAGCTTCAAACAAGCAGAACTTGCACTGGACACTTATGATGGGTAACTGAACATGGAGCTAGCTTTATTCTTTCTGGGCGTTCGACTTATGACCTATGAGATGCTGTCACTTGGCTGTATATCGTCATAAGGCCCATAATCAATATCACCACAGTCGTCTTCTTTGCAGCCACTCAGCACCATTTCAATCCAAAGCTCTGTTTTTTGAGCAAAGTTCTCAAATTCCAGACATTTGGGCAAATACCAATTACACTGGTCCTCCTGTCATCATCATCTTCAAGAAGAGGTGATATTCCTATATTAAGCTCTTTAAATTCTCCAAAGAACTTTCCAAAGATAAATAATGCTTCTTCTTTAACTATTTCAGCATTATTTTTATCTGTCATTAGGATTTCGATCTCCTTCCTTTTACGAGTAAGCTGAACTAGTTTACCTTTCTCTCATTCTTTAGCCTTTTTATTTTTTCTTCGACAGCCTTTGCCATGGGCTTTGGCGCCCTCTTCTGGAAGTCTGTTGCAGTATCCATGTCTTGCGGTGGCAGCCTCAAGTTTAATGCACACAAACTGTCCTTTTTCACTCAAATGACAGCTTCTTCCCTCCACATATTTCCATAAAGAGGTTGTAGCGTGTGCAGTCTTAAAGAAGCATTTCACCGGTGGGAACATTGATCTTTATTGAAAGAGGGTCATATTTGTTGTCAAAATGTAACATCATTTTTGAATTTTGTGCTTATTTGACTGAGAAAAGGCAGAAAGTGACTTTAGGGCGCATTTGTATGAAAGACAACAACTCCCACAATGCACCACAATGCACAGCTCTGCAAGCCACTCCCACTAATCCGGCACACCACACATATCTCCGTCCGCTGTAGATATTTCGTCGCGAAGAAGCTGGCATGTCTGGAATTCACTGCAGCAGACAGAGTCCAGTTCGGTGTCCATAGGCGCACAGCGAGAGCACCGGTGGCACCGCTAGTCCGCCCCTGCTCGAGCCAGTCCGGGCTCCTCGTCCGGGACAGGCAGGTCTTCTGCCGCGGCTGCAGCAGCCGCCGCAGCCGAGGCAGAAGACCTGCCGCCTCCATCTCCCTCAGCTGCTCGTCGCTGTATTGTGGCTCGTACAGGTAGCCGCGAACATCTGACTCGAGCATCACGCTCTCGAAATCACTCTCTTCGTTGTCTGAAATATCATATTGCATATCTTCTGCCATCGTGGTCTGGCTCCACAGCGTCTGTTCGCTTAGCGGCCAACAAAGATGGCAGCTATGTATTTTCGTTCTGCAAGTGAAGTCCCGCCCATTGGTCTGTGATAGGTCTGTAGCGTGAGTGGGTCCCACCTCTAGCCCCCACCCTTGGAAAAATGAGCGAAGCGTTTGTAGTCTTCCCTCTCAACACAGATATAGGACTTCCTGCTTTCAATGACGTAAAATGACGATTTTTACATCATTGAAAGCAGGAAGTCCAACACTGAAATCTCTAGTTCTCCTGTCTCAGGGCAAACTGAGGGAATGATGCACGACCATTCAAAAACATGACTGTTTTCCTGAAGATACAAAGCTCAATGCAAATCGGTGAAGTGTCCCTTTAAAGATGACCACCGCAGCGTACTTACCAGTTTCGGGCCATGATGTTGCTTTATCTTGAGAAGGCGATAAAAGTGAAATCCTCGTGTACTCACGTCGTCATGCCCACAGCGCTGAGTCCGTGCGTCTCTTTTAATCCTTAAGAACGTAAGAGTTTCTTTCAATATTCCTCGTCTTCTCTTTTTAACGAGGGATCCGTCCATATGCTTCATATCCTTAACGAGCGTTAGTTTTTGTCGAATGTTAGTGTGGCTTCGTCTTTTCTTCATAACGCCCACTTAAGCCATGGAGTCCTAGCTTGTTAGTTGACGCGTGCTTCAATAAAAAGTCCTGGACCACGTTCTTCGTTTTTTACCGTTTACTGAGGCTTTCTTCAATCATACAAAAGCGCATGATAAGCACAATTAAAAAAAAATTATAAAATAAAAAGGTAGTTTCAAGCACGGTCAAAAACTAGTGTGCTCTTATATATATTATTATATACTGAACATATGAGGAGTAGTTAACGTTTATAATAATCAGAGAACGTTGCACACGTTGTTTTTGGTTCCACTCTGTTTCCTGAATGTATCCGTACGTGTGTGAATGTGTAAATGACAGACATTATAGCACTTTGTT
>CAEMYA010000819.1:256743-264243 GCA_903131615.1 Diplodus sargus | reverse complement strand
TTGTCATGATTCGACGGAATTCCCCAATTCAGTTTCGTTTTTACAGCACCCTCATCTTATCTTCAGTATATATGGAGCCAGAACAGTGACATTAAAATTTGGCATCCAAAAAAAAAAAATTGGCATTGAAAACAAAACCAGTATTGAAAAAGGAAACATTGGCATTGAAACATTTGTATTGAAAACAGTTGTATTGGCATTGAAACAAGTTTTGGCACTGAAAAAAGAAACTAATTAAAATAATAAAAATCTGAAAATCTTATTATTTTATTTTATT
Organism: Diplodus sargus; assembly: GCA_903131615.1. NCBI lineage: Eukaryota > Metazoa > Chordata > Actinopteri > Spariformes > Sparidae > Diplodus > Diplodus sargus. The sequence continues at coordinate 263,966 of CAEMYA010000819.1, read as the reverse complement.
GGGATTTTTTTGTATTTTTCAATGACAATCTTTAAATTTTTTCTTAATGTCACTTGTTTTTCAGTGACAGAATTTTTTTACAATGTCAGTTTTTTTTCAGTGTCACTGATTTTCAGTTTCAACTTTCTGTCACTGTTTTGGCGTCGAGAGGGAGGAGCCTGAGGGGAGGGGCAAGTAGAGCGTGGTTTGCATATCATTAGAGAAGGTAATGGCTGCAGCCTGCGGGAAGGCGGAGCTGGACGGTCCGTGTGCCGTGTGTTTAATACAGTTCTAAGAAGACAGTTGTAGTAGGGAGAGAAGGAAGATAACTAGATAAAATTGAATTGGAGAATTAGAAATGTCACAGTTATGGTTAAGGCATCTTGCAACAATGTTCTTTGGGGATGAACTAGGTATGTCGGGGCAGGGTGGTGCTCCCATTGGGCCATTCCCCCTATTAAAGATTAACAAATCACCTAATCACGCTGATACCGAACCCAGTCAAGTCCTTTTATATTTAGTAAATGCTGGTACCGAGTCCCGATCCGATACTTAGCCTAAACTAATATTTTCCTGGATAATACAGCTACATTAAGAATAAAGTACCTCAGAGTCCTGCACGGGTCTTATTTTGCAAACCCACACCCGCCCGTACCCACCATACTTAGAGCCGCATCCGACCCGTTTTCCGACAGTAGCACAAATTACATTCCGCACCCGAGCCGCTATAAATTGATACCGACGCCAGCGTGGAGAATGGGAGTTATGGGAGGGCGCAAGCACGCACGAATGAGCTCATATGAAATATAAATGCTTATCATTTTGAAATGCAGGCAGATTTTTGTAGATGTGTTGCTTATAATAATAATTTTATTTTTTTGCACCTGACGCCTTGAAAATGGCGACCCGCGCTCTCCAGCCGTCCAACCTGATCCGCACCCATGTCCGACACAGTACATTATTTTTCACCCGTTTCATCTATATTGTGCGGGTACCTGAATCCGTGCAGGACTCTGAAGTACCTGCATCCAAGCAGTTACTTAATAGTTTTTTAAAATGTTGTTGACATAAAGTATATACTTTCATATGGCTCTTTCATATTCTGCATATGCCACAGCAACATAGGCCTACCACTTTCCTTGTGTTAGCAGGTGACTCTGTGATGCTGCGCTGTGACAGCAGACCCTCGAGTACAGCCAACTGAAATGTGTGCGAGACGCAGCCCACGCTTGGGACCTCCATATCATACATTGCTTTTTTTCACATTCCTTACGTTGTCACGTAAAATGATGTGGACCCGTTGCTTGTCTATTTCACACGCGTTCAGCATCTCCTCGATTGCCTGTTTTACATGCTCTGCTGTATGAGATCCAAGAAACTAGTGTGCACACTGGCACACTCTAACTAGAAAGTGGAGTCAATGTAATGTAATCCTAAAATCATAGGGCATATCGATGATTCAAAAACTCTAAATGATGAAAATGAAGAAAACCCTGACCCTCTACCACGGACATGAGCTGGTTATCCAGAGCAATTGATTCAGTTAACTTATCTGTAATATGTTTGGCCATGCCGCTGTCTCGAGGATATTTCTCTTTCCTTTAGAAGTACCCCTCCGCGCAGCGGTCGTATTGCAGATGTTAAACCTGAATGCACCGGGCCCACCGTTGGCCATCTGAAGCGCTTGGGGAGACTCGGACGGGGTCAGGAACAAATCTGTTCGGTGTATTTGGCTGTGTTGGAAGCTTTTGGGACAGCGTGGACAGCGTCTGCTCCAGTTCAACTTGCGAAGTCTAAGCCATTGGATACCCTGATTGGTTGTGTGCTAGCTGTATGACTATTCTGCCAGCGAATCAGCGCGGTGTGTGGGAGGGGCGGAAGTCTGCATTTGCCGCTGAACTCTATGGTGTGCACTTTGTTTTTCTATGCGCTCCATTCCATCATCTCCTGTTTACGTGGTTTGGATTACTGGCACGAAACTAGTGCCACTCGATTTCGCGCAAGCACAGAACGTACACACAACGTTGTAACTGGCAGCCGCCGAGGCAGTATGCAACTTTTCTGTGTGTTTCATGGAAGTTTGACATCATTTCTTTCTCCATGTTGCCTCTAGCTCCACCCAAGGTTCAGGTGTACACCGCTGGCCCAGCAGAGTTTGGGGTAAAAAACATCCTGATTTGCCATGTGAGTGGGTTCCACCCCCCTGACATCACTATTCAACTGATGAAGGATGGAGAGGAACTCTCTAATGCCAACCAGACTGACCTGGCCTTCAAACCGGACTGGCACTTCCATCTGACCAAGAATGTGGCCTTCACACCCATGCGTGGACAACAGTTCAGCTGCAGGGTCACTCATGGGGCGAACATGAAGGAGTATGTTTGGGGTGAGTTGGTCTCAGCCAAATGTGTATTTATTGTTCTGTTAACAGTGTCATAAACATAAAACTGCAAAAGAGACATTCAGAGAGTACATAAGTTGCCACAGCTCAAAAATGACTCAATATTACTTTATTGATAATGATTTTTGTTTATTCGCATCTTGATTCAGGTCTAAAGAAATATACATATTGATTTTTTTAAAAAAAAGGACAACATGTATGAAGCCATTTGCACTTCCCAGGCTAAGTACACACATAATCAAATGTAACCTGAAGAATCTCAATGCATATGGAGAAATGATTCAGTTGTAAGTGCAAATGTTGCTCCAGCACCTTTAATGAGACTGATAATAACTTCTATACTTTTTCTTTTCTTTTTACAGTGCCAAACATGTAACTCAGCGGGCCTCAGCTTTAGCGGTGTCTTCTCTTCACATCTCCAATCAACAAGACCAGAGTTTCTCCCTTCTTTCTCACTATTCTTCTCACAAAACCAAATATCTATATCACATTAAGGGGACATTTCACTAATGTTATTATGAATGAATGCATGGGCTGCAGGTCTTTAGTCATTTATATGCTTAGATTTCTCAGATAACCTAGAATACTTGCAACCTATTCTCCAGCCTTTGATATGAAAATTGTGTTTGCTTAAACCGATTTGATAAAATTTTGTTGTTGTTTCTGTACACAAATTGTTTTTTTAATGACTTGAAAAGCTTATTTTAGCTAAATGAGGGTATTAAATGGTAATTAGTCAGATTAATATATAAGGAAAGGGCTGTTCTTTTGGACTACATAGAAGTGCGTTCATACATGTTGATTTGCTATTCAAGGTATTTGTTAATGCTCTCTTCTAAATAAATGCCTTCACAAAACTCTGCATTTTAGACTGTAATTGTAGTACTGATCAATATGTTAACTACATGGCTTTTATATCGTAGAAATGGGATTACATTTAAGCATTCCATTTAAGGTGGACAAAGATGTCAGTGTAGACAGTCACATCAGTTACACAGAATTTGCCATTACCATTTTTATTGTCTAATAGACATTTGACCTGTGTTAAGTATATGGTGCTACCGCTAAAATTCCCACTCCCACTGGCAAGCCAGCCCTTAGACATGTCAGGATATGGTTATTATACACAGATTCAATATTAAACTATAATGTATCATCACAGTAACAGCGTTACATACATTTTCAGCAGTAAACACTCATCAAAACATTGTAAAAATACATTTGTGGGTTTGGTGTCTACCTGTATACTGAACATATAAGGAGTAGTTAACATTCATAATTATCAGAGAACGTAACAGACGTTGTTTATATCCCAATGTGTGTGAATGTGTAAATAAGAGGCATTAACTTATAGTGCTTTGTAAAGTTCATTCCATTGACTTGTATCAGTTAACGGGGCAGAGCTGCCACATCCAAAATGTCAGCGACCTCCAGTGTGGGGTCTCAGGACGGGAAAAAAAAAAGCGTCTGTGGTTTCTGGGCTCTCTTCCTCAAAGGTGTCGGCGTGTAGTTTGATGATAAAAGAATTCTGCAGAGGCAAGGCTGGGTGGAATAATAGAGCAATCTTTATTGAAACAGCCTTGAGCCCTGCGTCCGGATCAGAAGCGGCCACATTCTGATTTTCTCAAATCTATGGCAAAAGTAATGCCAAAATGCTTTGCCCTCTGCTCTCTCGGAAATCCAATTCTTTGGAGATCCACCAAATGCCACCCCTCTGTCGCTTCCTGTGCAAGGGTTTTTAGAGACCCTTTTCCAGTACCTACCCACTTCTTCTAATTGGTCATTTTGGGAAATTAGCCAATAAACAAAAAGAGGAGTTGACCTGTCTCCCTGCTTCTCTCCATAACTCATCTAGCTTGGATGTGGTCAACCTAAGGTCTTCTCCCCAAATTGACCCCTGTATCCTTCTACGGGAACATAAACGTTTGGGCATCTCCCACCATTTGGTGTACGGGCCAACCTCAGGTTTAGTACTTAATGATGGCTAACCTTTCACACTAACACAGTTGGAAAATTACTTACTTAATTACGAAACGAAACAAAGCGACCCTCGGAGTTGTGAGTCTCACTATGTCTGCATTCCTTAACTCACATAAGGAGAAACAATTAGTCATTGTTCAATCTAAGCCAAGTAAACTCAAAAATCAGAATGTATTATCATCCAGATACCACATAATTAGCCCCTTCGAGGCCCGCTAGGTCTAAAAAAAAAAACGTACAAACATATTCATAATGATTTTTATCCTCGTCGAGCTCCTGTCGCTGTGCTTGTCTGCTTTTTCAACAAAGGGCTCCTCATCCAATCCTATTACTAAGTTCAGAGTCCTATTTTGAACTGAAATTTACGGGAAGCTAATTAATTAATTTCTTATTAGGCCCTATAGCACCTTATTTACTACAAAGTTACTTTATGACTGGATAGGCTCATTATATATCCTAATTAGGTCAAATTCGGCTACTCTTAGCCTCACCTGCAGGACCCCCCTCAGGTACGTTCTTTTCAGCAAATTCTGAAAAGTACCTCTTACTGTCTAAATTTTGCTTGTGGCTTCTCAGGTGTAGTTGTAGGAGAATCCCACAAATCAGCTGTTGCACCCCATTCCAAAAATCTACCCCTCCTAAGGCGTCTCAAAAAGAAATAGGAAACCTTACTGATCAACTATGGAGAATCCACGCCTTCAAGCCAATCCAGGCGGGGAAACTCCTTTTTAAATTACAAGTACCAATTATCAATAATCCTCTAATTGAATGACCATATGCCAATTGGCCATTGAACTCCAAACCTTCACAGGTCCTATTTTTAACTATTAATAAAAAGTATATATCGCTATGCGATGGTATAAAGTGTAAAATCTAATTAAAGTATTATACCATGAAGATTATTGCTCATTCCTTAGTTCATTTGCAATTATCACAGGATTACAACAAAACAACAATTTCCACATCATGACATATGGATAAACATATATATGAGAACATAGAACTTTGTCTAATTCCATATAACATAACAAATCAACAGAATTTTCGCTCCTCAGCAGCATTGCCATCTAGTGCGGCATGTTGTCCGTAACACTCTGAATCGATGAATTCTCTCTCAGTCCTGTCCTGTCCCCGTCCTGTAGCTGGACAGGTAAATCTCTCCTAATGTAGCCTAAAATTAGCACTTAATAACCACTATACAACCCCAATTTCTTCAATATCATACATTTTCCACATTTCACATTTTTCAATTTGATTTCTTACATTCAATCTATAATTTTGCATTAATATCTTACTAATCTCCATTCAAAGTTTGGACATCTCCGCTCCAGACAATGTTACTGCTTTTCGGTGTTCTTGTCATCAAAAACTCACCTAATATTTCATCCACAAACTTAATAACATACATCAAACAATATTTTTATTCAATTGTATTTTGCTTAAACTCCCTGGAACAGTCTATCCTGCTGCCTCTGAATCATGTTATGAATTGGTGTCACCAAATCTTCTTTCTTATTCATTGCCTGTGAGGACATTCCTAACATCTTCCCCTGGTGCTCCAGTACATCCAACTTCTTGTCCCTAGAAAGATAGATGTAAATGCAACTGCCTTTTGAGCTGCACTGGGTCAGCAAAACCTGCATAAACGCTATATTTGCATTCCACTACACAGACAGGTAGACGTTTATGATATTTGAAATTTAGTGTTAACTGCGACGTCCTTTCCTGTTCCTAGAAAGAAAAACCTCAAGTTATTGCCACATTTTCAGCTGCCTGATCAGACATGTTATTACATAATTGCTTATGAGACATGAAGAGGTCCATCGGTCAGAAGTTTCACAGCAGAATCATCTGAAAAGAAAATCGAGTTAGGGTTAATGAGGGGTATCAAATAATGCTTTGTTGGTTTGAGGAAGTATCGGCCACCCAATATGGATGTGGTTCTCTATCTGGACCTACAGGAAGCAAAACTAATGTGTTAAGGACTGTACATCATTTAAGAGTAACATGCAACATTGTTAGTAATATTTTTGTTAGTTCCACACTCATTCTTTGATTGGGTGAGTAGTTTTTTTCAAGGATATCTATGATTTAGAAAGCCTAAACAAAAATGTGTCAAGCATGATTAAAGTCAGTATAGTTAAGTCTGTACAGATTGTCTCTGCCTCACAAGTCAGTCAGCGTCAGTCTTGGTCAAAGGTTTCCAGGAAATCTCCACAAAATTATAAATCCATGGACAACTATAGCCTGTTAAATCCAATAAGGCAATTGTTTGTTTTCTTTCACAATTTTTGAACATCCAAGATTGTCTGGATGTAATCAGAACCCAATTCACGACCCTCCGGAGTATAATAGAGCCTTAACTGTTGTGAAATAAGTTGCAACTTGTCCTTCCAAACTTTAGGACTGTTTTCTGCCAGAAAACAAAGTAGAGACTTATAGCACATGGGCTGTAAACCATGTCCCTGTGGGCTGTAAACCATGTCCCCTGTATAGGAATACAGGTATACACAACTTTTGTTCACATCCGAACAGGGATGGACTGGGACAAAAAATCGGCCCTGGCATTTTTGGCTTAGACCGGCCCCTCATAATAAGCGGAGCACAAGTGCAAAAAAAAAAAAAACATAACTTTTTGCCTTTAGGCTTATTAGAAATTTACAGTTTATCATTACTTTAGAAGTCTATCAAAAAACCACTGTGGAAAGCAAATAAGTACATTTACTCGACACATAGCTCTAAGTCCTTCTCTATTTCAAGCATAATGTATCATCAACATCCTAAATCTCAGAGGTTTAGTGTCCTTTGTTATGTCCACCACTTTTGTCTGCTCTGTGTAATTCAATTGATTATTTTATCCTTT
>CAEMYA010000819.1:221080-234860 GCA_903131615.1 Diplodus sargus | reverse complement strand
GGGGAGGAAATGTGTTGGTGAGATTCACAGTCAGCTCCGTGCGTTCTTCTGTCTGAAGCTTTCAGGAACGTACGTTTTATTTTGCTAACAACGCGGTCAGAATTTATCGGCGCACACTTTGCCAGTTCCGGAACGACTTCGACAGCAGAATCTGCCAGAGGACCCTCAAATTGGGCACACTCGGTGTGAAAGCGCTGGTGTCACACACAAAATCGTAAAAAACACCAGTAAGCTAGCGAAGTCGCGCTATCACACACTTCTGTACGCCTTTGTCACCAGTTCCCGGTCCAATTTCATCCAGTTCTGCTGGACCTGAACTCTGCACTGCCTCTGCCGCCTCGCAGTCAAGCGACATTCAAACCATCTTTGGTCCAAGTCCGACGTTGAAAGCAGAGGTGCTTTCGATTTTGAACACCGTGTGTGTGAGTGAGTGAGTGTGTGTGTGTGTGTGTGTGTGTGTGTGTGTGTGTGGGTGTGTGTGTGCGCGCGCGCACCAGGGTTATTATAATGAACTAAAATTAAATTCCTAGATAAAAACTATACTTCAACTACTTAGATCACTTGTTTAACTAATTAAAACTAAACTAAAATGAAAACACAAACTGAAAAACTAAATTAAAATAAAAACTAATGAAAATGTTAAAACTATAATTGCCCTGACACATACTCATTCACTCCATACTTCACCGTTTGAGCTGCTCTGTGAATGGCAATAAATGTGTTTTGTTTGTATTTTTAAAGTAATTCTGGGACGGCATTTTTCCTAACTTTTTCGTACTTCGTGTAGGTCTTAAATTTAGTTCAAAATGGTCTTAAAAAGGTCTTAAAAAGGTCTTAAATTTGACTTGTTCAAACCGGCAGAAATTCATGGTCCTGGGTTGCAGTGCTTCATGAATTAATTTTATCTGTCAAACTCACCCATCAAAGTCAGTGGGCAGGGCTACCACAAATTTAGTCTAATCCATTGCTTTTGTCTGAAGTCTTGAAACTGATAGAAGAACATCCCCTTGAACTTTCTAGTGAGATCAAGTTTTTGACATGTTGTCCTTTGTAAATGACCTTTAATGTGATGATTATTTATAAGAACATCACATCCAATTCCTCATTTGTTTTACTGATATTCAGCGGTGGACTGGGACAAAAAAATCAGCCCTGGCATTTTTGGCTTAGACTGGCCCCTCATAATTAGCGGGAAAAAAAAATCTATCTATCAAACAACCATTGTGGAAAGCAAAAAGGAAAATTGACTGAACACATAGTTCTAACTCCTTCTCTATTTCAAGCATAATGTATCATCAACACCCTAAATCTCAGAGGTTTAGTGTCTTTTGTTATGTCCACCACTTTTGTCTGCTCTGAGTATTCAATTGATTATTCTATCCTTTTTATTGAAATCATCTCCAATATGTATTTTCTGTATTCCTCTGATATAGCAGCTCAATTCTAATTCTTCAGGTTGAAAGGTGCTCCCTCCTTTAAAAAGCTATAACATTGTTATATCAGGCTAGAGACAGGGCTGCTTTATGAACTCATACAAAGCAACTATGTCTTAAAGTTACAGGTGACAGCGCAGAGAAGAAAACTGTCTTACTCTTATTCAATGTGGGCATACCTTTTGCTAATAATACTTTTATACTTTCTTTACACTTACTTTAGTGCTTAAATTGCAAAGCTTTTACTTATCATTTAGCAGTTTTAAAATCAGTTTTTTAAAACATGTTTCACCACAGCATAGAGGGTTGCTACAAATTCAAACTACTATGCAGCCTTTCAACACACCTTTAACCTAAATATCTAAAATGCCATGATGGAGCCTAAAATGGACACTTGCTGCTGATCAACACTTCTCAGCACTGACTGACTTTGCTATTTTATCAGAATAAGGTGCCGTGGCTGCCAGATTATGGGATGCAACACAAATTAATATTGATACTAATCAATCGCCATTGCTCATCATTCTCATATAATTAGAGTTGAAAATTATAAAACGACCCGGCCCGCGGGTTTTTAAGCCCGAACCCAACACAGCGCGACACACCAGCACGAATTGTCTGCCGCCCCCCCACATCTGGCCAGCCCGACCCGTTGATAACGCTTCATGTAATAAAGCTAACGTTACCTCCATCACCTCACAGTCCCTGTATTAACGTTACTACCTGCTTACCGGCTGTACTACACTGTCCCTGTCAGTCAGCAGCATCTCTGGCTGCTCCTCTCCTGCCCACTGCTGCTTTGACCTTCGACCTGCTGTTGCTGGCTCACTGCTGTCTCAGAGGACGTGGAGGCTACAGCAGCCCCTCCAGCGAACAAGTCTGTGATTTTAGCACATTTTACAGCATCTACAGTGAGATTCTTCTCTTAGCAGCAACTTTTGTTTCTCTTTAATTGCTCCATGTTGTCGCTCCTCGTGCTTAACACTTTGAAACTAGCAGAAGTTACAGATGACAGCGCAGAGAAGGGGTGGGGCCGCTGTCGTACTATATCCTGATTGGTTCAGTCCACTGTCTATATTGAAGATGGACCAATGGGCCGTTGCGGTCGCAAAAAATGATTTATAATAAACTTTTTTGATTAAATTATGACAGCCTGGCCCAAAAATGTGTGTCGGCCCACCGGGCATTGCCTGCTACGCCAGATGGCCAGTCCATACCTGCTGATATTCTTTGAAGCCAGGTTATTATTTCATTAATTACTAGACGCTAAATGCGGGACTTTTATTTTGAAAGCGTCTCGCTGTGACCTGAAAACATCCGTGTTCTTGTGCATCGTGTGTGTCTGCGTGTTGGAAGTGTGCCTGCATGGTCTTTGCTGAACGTGACGAAAATTATTTACTTATTACCTGGCTGATAGAGTGCACAGTGTTTGTTGTCATATCGCTTCATGACATGTTTAATATTTAATTCAGATTGTAACTTACAGATTTGTACAGTAATATAGCATGTTTGAGCTAGCGGGAACGCTAATTAGCATTAGCTCAGCTATCCTGTCGGTACAGAGTAACAGAGATGAGGTGTTTGAAGGTGTGTTCGAGTGTGTACAAGGTTCCCCTAATAAACGCTTTGGACCATCAGAGAGTCTGACCATCATTCAGCCAGGGATGCTACATCCTGCACCTCGCACTCTGTATCAACAGTGGGGCTCGCAGGGGACCGAGCCTTCCACAGCGGTTGCCAATAAAGTTTTGTTTGATTGCATCAATCCATTATGTTTGGCTCTAACGCAGCGCTCTTAAACTCAGATAGTTCGTGGCTAAAATCATGGACATTAAAACGGTTTGAATAAATATTTGGTTCATTTGCCAGGTCGTAATCAGACTTCTCATCTAAGGAGATATTATTCTTATGGGGCTGCGTCCCCAACAAGGATTTCACCCCCTCCCATGCAGGGCGTGCGCTGCCAGTGCTGAACAGGTTCTCCACCCTATCCTTATATTGCTGCTTGGCAAGTTTTATGTCAATCCTGACCTGCTTCTGTAGCTCCTTATATGTATCCATATCACCTGTGTTAAAGCTTATGTTTCTTTTATTAATAGCGTTTTTGACTGATTTTGAGACCCATGGCTTATTGTTAGGAAAAATGGAGATTGATTTTTTATGGATACCTAACTCTTCACAAAATGTAATATAGTCAGACACCGTCTCTGTAATTTCATCCACAGTCTTGCACGAATTTTTGAACAAGTCCCAGTCCGTTTGTGCGTAGCAATCCTGGAGACGTCCGATAGACTCCTCCGTCCAGACCGGAACTAATCTACGTTCCGGCTTGTGTCTCTTCAGGACTGGTTTGTAGGACGGGACCAAATAAACAGTGTTATGGTCTGACGCACCCAGTGAGGCTCTCCGGAGGGACTTATAAGCCCCCTTTATGGAACCATAGCACAGATCCAAGCACTTAGTAAGTCTGGTCGCACATGTCACATACTGGTAAAAGTTCCCCAGGTTTTTCCCTGGTTTACAGTTATTGAAATCACCCATAATGAAGCTAGGAGTGTCTGGCGACATAGCTTGTAGCTGTAGCACTGTGCAAGTGATAGCCCGAACAGCATTATCCACATTAGCTTTAGGGTGAATATATACCAGTGTGACAAATAACTGAGTGAATTCCCTTGGTAAATAAAAGGGCCTAAGCGAAACAGAGAGAAGTTCAAAGTCTGGGGCACAAAGACTCTCCCTGACCATCACGTTTCCACACCAGTTCTGATTGACATAGAGAGCCAGGCCACCCCCAAGAGATTTGTCCGTCCATGTGGGGTCTCTATCTAGGCGAAAGGGCTCTCCAAAGCCGTCAATCCTCAAGTCGGACTGTGAGTCGTGATCCTTCAGCCAGGTTTCTGTGATCGCAAGGAGACAAGCACTTTTATACTCCTCAAGAAACTTGACATTAGCTTGGAGCTCATCCACCTTATTGCGGAGGGATTGGACATTGGCAAGCATGATGGTTGGCAGGGGAATACGGCGGTGTCCTAGTCTTTTGAGGCACTGGCGAATACCACCGCGTCTGCCCCTTTTCCTCGCGCCTGTCGGCTTGGATGACCACCTCTGGTCCCCCGTGTGATCCTGCTGGATGATCTCCGCGGGGAGGACTGCCGAGGGGTCCACAGCACCTACTCCGGAGCTGCGAAAGCGTAGGAGAAACTCCCGGCCATACTGGAGCGGTTCTCTGTTTTCACAGAGTCCGTACATAAAGTGGAATAAAAGTATCCAAAGGACAGCCAGACCCGTCAAACTAAGGTGAGGCATAGTTGCAGTTTATCACTTGTGAATCAACTTAAAGTGAACGTTAGTAGCGACATAGAACAAGACAAGACAGGTTAAAAAACACAGAGCACAGGGGAGCTGCTGCTGCTGCGTGTCGCCATAACCAGCGCCACAAAGAGTTAAATACCCAACGACAGAATCACCTACTATCAAAAGTTCTGGGTTGCTGCTTGCCCCACAGCTGCTGTAGGTGGCTAGCTTCGGTGGAAGCCGTCGTACCTCACTAACCAGGCTAGCTGGCACTCATGCCCTGTGCCCTGTGCACTTCCATGGCCAGCCAGAGCCACTGGTGCTCGGGATGTTGTAGCAGGAGCTCCATTACTACCCTCAGGTGATGCAGTACACACTCGAGGGTGCTTGTCTGACGGTGAGACAGCACAACTCCTCCAGCTCCTGAGACGTGATCTGCACCTTTTAACCCTGCGGTTAGCAATGGTACGGTCATCGCCCGGCTGCAGCAGCGGTGAGGGCGACGTCGGAAGAGTCGCTAAAGGAGTAAAAAAGTTAAAAAGTTCAGCTTCGTCTGCATCATCCTGGGAGTCGTAGACAGGAAGCGAGCATCTGTTGCTGCTCCTTTTGACTACTGTGGCCCAGGTGGAGCAGCTAGGAGATGGATCATTAGCACCATGTTTTTCGAACTCCAAAGGTATACCCGTGGTATCAGGTAGCTCTAGTGAAGCTACGAGGGAGCCGAGGTCTGTCTGCCGCTGGAGGAGCACCGAGATGAGCCGCTCAATGGAGGCCAATTCATCCTTGATTTCAGCGATTAACGGGGAGGTAACCATGCTCCCTGACAGCGACACACAATGCTCACACGGGCGAGGTATGCACACACACGCCTTCTGTCCTCCTTACAGTCAGTCGTACTGTAGCTCGCTCTCCCAGTCGTAGCATAGTGCTGTATCAATGAAAAGCGACTGCAGCATGTTTCTGTGAGCGTCGAGGAGGGTCACGCTGGATGTGTTCGCAGCCTCTGCTGAACATCGTGTCCAAGAAAATTTTGTTTTCATTTCGTTTACTGATATTCTTTGAAGCCAGGTTATTATTTCATTGATTATATTAGACGGTAAATGCTGGACTTTTATTTTGAAAGCGTCTCTCTCGGCTGTGAACTGAGAACATCCGTGTTCTTGTGAGCCGTGTGTGTCTGCCTGTTGGAAGCTCTTACGTCGCGTCCGAAGATGTGTTTGTATGGAGGACTAAAAGTGCCACAATTAAATAAATAAATACACCATTAAATCATTAATTAAATGTGTCATTAATTAATTAAAATTGGAATGAAATGTGTCATTAATTAAAATATCAATTCATTTGATGTAAAAAAAATTTATATATATATATATATATATATATATATATATATATATATATAAAAATAAAAATAAAAATATATATTATTTCACTATTTAATTATTTTTAACGTCCTGTGTCGCAGTGCTACATGAATTTATTTTATCTATCACCCATCAAAGTCAATGGGCGGTTCCTAACACCTGATTGGTTACCCTGCACATCAAGTCAAGGCAAATTGATTCCATATAGTGGAAAGCAAATTCCATGAATTTAACAAAATCATTGTCCGACAGCAAAGTTGAATTAAATCTCCAATGTCTTTCTCTTTGTGGCCGGCCAGGAAGGAACATGGTTAGGACAATAGGAGCATGGTCAGAGATGATAATACTCTGATAAGCACAGGAATGAACCAGGGGAATCAGTTGGTTGTAAATGAAAAAAACTTACAAACTTGTCAGAGATCACATTATACAGTTCGAATGAAACATCCTGACCAATAAGAATTGAAACTCCTCGGGCTTTGCCTTGAAACGAGGAGTGAAATCCCTGCCCCAACCATCCTGAAAGCAGGCGGCTGTTGTCTGAACAACGAATATGGGTTTCTTGTAGGAAGGCTATTTCTGTTTTGAGTTGTTTTAGATGTGAAAGGACATTTTTTCTTTTAACAGGGTGGTTAAGACCCTTAACATTCCAGCTCACCAGCTTCAAGTGTCCACTCATATTCAAATCAAATCAAATCAATTTTATTTTATATAGCCCAAAATCACAATCACATTGCCTCAGTGGGCTTTACAATCTGTACAGTGAGCAACATCCTCTGTCCTTAGACCCTCGATTCGAGTGAGGAAAAACTTCACATGTTGATGTAAAAAAAAAACTTTTAACAGGGTTAAAAAAACAATGGAAGAAACCTCAGGAAGAGCCACAGAGGAGGGCCGTGGTCCATCAGAAGGGAGCCTGAAAGAAAGAGGGGAGGAAGAGAAAGGAGAAGGAGGAGAGGGAAGAGGAGGAGGAGGAGGAGGAAGCTATAGAGAGTGTAGAGAGTGACACAGCTTATGGGAACAGAAAACAAAACAAAGGTTAGAGAAATGCAATATTGATCAGAATAAACAGATTGTTTCTCGTCTGCAGCACAATGTAATCTAATACTATAGGAACTCATTGAGACTGACACCGACCCACTGAAGAAGCTTACTTTTGGTATTAAGGGCTAATTAAAGGCTACGTCAAAGAAGTGAGTTTTGAGTTTAGATTTAAAGGCATCAACAGAGCCAGATTGTCTGATGTCAGCTGGGAGGTTATTCCAGAGGAAAGGAGCCCGATAGGATAAAGCCCTGCAGCCAGCTGACTTCTTTTTGATCCTGGGAACCATCAGGAGCCCTACATTTTGAGAGCGTAATGCCAGAGTTGGAATATATGGTTTAAATAGATCTGACATGTACGACGGGGCAAGGCCGTGTACAGCTTTGTATGTCATCAGCAGCACCTTAAAGTCTGATCTTGGATGCACTGGGAGCCAGTGCAGAGACGCCAAGATTGGTGTAATATGATCAAATTTTCTCGTACGTGTTAAGACTCTGGCTGCAGCATTCTGAACCATCTGAAGACTTTTAGTGCTCTCACGTGGAAGACCTGAAAATAAGGCATTGCAGTAATCCAGCCTCGACGAGACGAAGGCATGAATCAGGATCTCTGCGTCCGCCGTGGACAGGAAATACCTAATTTTAGCTATATTGCGCAGGTGATAGAAGGCGATCTTGGATTTCTTTGATGTGCTGATCAAAAGAGAGTGTAGAATCAAAAGGTAAAAGGTGGTGTCTCTGGCTGGCTGGAGTGATGACCAGCATCTCAGTTTTTTCCGAATTTAGGAGCAGGAAGTTTTCAGACATCCACTTCTTCACTGCACATAGGCAGGTCTCTAGTTTTGTGATTTGAGATTTGTCGTCAGCTTTTAGGGGCACATACAGCTGAGTGTCGTCCGCATAGCAGTGGAAATGTATTCCATAGCTCCGAATAATTTGGCCGAGAGGTGAAATATACAAAGAGAAAAGCAAAGGGCCCAGAACAGAACCCTGGGGAACTCCATACTTCACAGCAGTAAAAATTGATGAAGTGCCAGTAGGAAACACATTGTGTTCTTTCGGACAGGTACGATTTTAGCCAGGCTAGGGCCAGGCCAGAGATGCCAAATTGACTTTCAAGTCGGTCTGACAGTATGCCATGATCTGTAGTATCAAATGCAGCACTGAGATCCAGTAACATGGGCACTGAGGTCGAGTTAGAGTCTAAGTTAAGCAAAATATCATTTACCACTTTAGTAAGGGCGGTTTCGGTGGAGTGACAGGCTCGGAAAGCTAACTGAAATGGTTCCAGGAGATTATTATGGAGTAGGTAGCCTGAAAGTTGTTGGGACACGGCTCTTTCTAAGATTTTAGAGAAGAAGGGAAGGTTGGATACTGGTCGAGGTGTGGTTTCTTCAGTAGAGGCTTAACCACAGCAGACTTAAAACTGGAAGGCACAACACCAGTCATAAGAGATGTGTTGACAATGTTTAACATTGTAGGTCCCAGTGCTGGCCATAGTTCTTTAAACAGTTTTGCCAGAAAGGGGTCCAGGACGCAGGTAGTTGGTTTTGAGGATGAGACAATTTTGGACAATATCTCAAGGGAGATATTTTCAAAAGTGTTTAGAGCTGAGACTAACTGAGAATCGACAGCAGGATATTTTTTAACAAACTTTGAGGAGGAAGCCGGAGATGATGAATTAATTTTAATTCTGATCTCATCGATTTTATTGCAAAAGAAATCTAAGAAATCATTTGCATTGAAGGGTGCACAGCTCACCGACTGAGGTTTTTGAGTAAGTTTAGCCACAGTGTTAAAGAGAAATCTAGGATTGTGTTTATTATTGTTTATGAGGCTGGAGAACTATGCTGTTCTAGCAGTATTTGGAGCACGCTTAAAGTTTAGTACACTATCATGCCAGGCAAGATAGAAAACGTCCAATTTAGATTTACGCCGTAAATACGCTTGTTCCATTTAGATTTGGATCCAGTAGATTTCTTTGGTCGTCTTGTCCTGGTAGAGACCGGTGCCAGAGAATCGAGGAGCGAAACAAGTACTGAGTTCACTTCATTTGTGAGGCTTTCCACAGGTTTTGTCGCAGTCACAAAAGGAGCCAGGACACTGGGGACTTTATCACGGAGCGTCGCTGTGATTGCCGGGCTGATATGACGAGAAGTAAAAACATTTGTGTCATTGACATAGGGACAGGCTAATGACGCTTCAAACGTAATGAGAAAGTGGTCCGACACAGCAGAGGAGACAGAAGCCACGTTCAGGGCTGACACATCAAGCTCATGGGAAATTATCAAATCCAAAGTGTTTCCACTGGAATGAGTGGGTTTATGGACAAGCTGAATAAAGTTGGAAATATCAAGAAGTCTCAAAAAAGCTTTCCCTAGGGGGTCAGAGGGCTTATTTAAGTGGATATTGAAATCCCCAATGATTAGGATTTTATCTGAGTGAGTCACAAGATCTGCAATAAATTCACCAAATTCTTCCAGGAATTGGGAGTAAGGCCCTGGAGGTCTGAACAGTACAACCAGGTGAAAGCCTGTTCCCTGGACAAGGCTGTTACTATTTGATGAGGATGGTTTTAACACCAGAGCCTCAAATTAGGTAAATTTTATATCCTGGTTGGAGTTTAGGCGAAGAATAGATTTGTAGATCAGAGCAACACCTCCCCCCTGTTTAGAGGCCCGAGCAACATGGGCATAGTTATAGTCAGGAGGAGAGGCTTCATTTAATGGCAGAAAGGTATTAGGTTTCAGCCATGTTTCACATAAGCCAATCATGTCCAGCTTATGCTCAATGATCAAATTATTAATCAGTAAGGCTTTGGTTGAGAGTGATCTAATATTGAGAAAAACCAAATTTGAGGGTTTTAAGCTCATCGGAGCAGTTTCTAGTGACCGGCCATTCGGTGGAGCTTATGGTAGATAATTTAGGAATTGGAACAAGGTACCTTTTAGTAGTAGTAGGTTTTGGCTGCCTGTGCAGGTAGGGATGCCGGGATGCAGTAGTGATTAGCTTTGGTATTTTATTTTGTAAGACTGTGTAAGGTGCTTGCTGAGACATTTCCCCACTGTCAGAGGTGGAGATCAAAATTAGATTGTTATGATTTACACATTTAGAGGATGATTCAATGAAGAAGTGGCGAGGGAAGGTGACAGTCTCAATGTTATGAACTAAGCTATCAGTCTGGCACTCAGTGCCATGTCCCTGACGTACCATGTTAATTAGGCTAGTAGACTCCATACCACCACTAACAATAACACTAGCAGGCTCTCTAGAGACCTGCGACCTGCTGAGTGTTACATCCCTTGTGTCAGACCTGCTTCAGACACCTGTCTATATTGCTAGACAAAACAGCAGCGCCGACTCCAGTAGGATGAAGGCCGTCTGCTCTCAGCAGGTGGGGGCAACCCCAGACAGAGGGCCAGTTATCAGCGAACCTGTATCCCTGCTCCCTACAGTGACGCGCCAGCCAGCGGTTCATATCTGTAAGCCTACTGTACGTCTCATCATTACCCCGCTGGGGTAAGGGACCAGAGACAATTAATCGATGCCAACACATCTTTCTTGCAGCCTGAAAAGTCCTGGCTAGGCTATCTTTTGTAATCTCAGACTGCTTCTGACAAATATTGTTGGCGCCGGCATGAATTACAATGTTGCTGTAGCTTGTGGTGCTGTCTGCCTGAGTTCCCTATTTAGCCCTGCGTGATGCCAGCACCGTAAGATTAGCCTCTATGTCGGAAGCTCTGGCCCCAGGTAAACAGTAAACAGTGGCGGACGACGCTAGCTTAACGTTGCGGATAATGGAGTCCCCTATCACTAGTGTGTGGAGTTTAGCCCCGTCGGCTGGGGAGTCACGCGAGCCAGCCGGGCTAGCAGCCGGGCTAGCAGCCGGGCTAGCAGCCGGGCTAGCAGCCGGGCTAGCAGCCGGGCTAGCAGCCGGGCTAGCAAGGACAGAAAACTGGTTAGCAGTCGGGAGGGGTGACTGCTGACCACCCCACACAACCGGTGACCTGCTCCTACGCCCTCTCCCGCGCCGCGACCGAGCAGGGACAAACTCCACAGCAGCTGCCGACGAGACTGAGCTAGTGCTAAGGATATTACACCTCTCCCTAAGTGAACGGCCAGACCCGTGGACACAATCAAAATGGCGACCGGCGCTTCGAAAGGTGGAAGCCCTTCTCTTGATGCCGTGATGGCAGCCATACAGGACGGTAAGGAAGAGTTATCAAGACAGATAGATGCCAAAACAACTTTCATCCAGTCCTCACTTTCTAAAATAGTAACGGCGATGTCAACACTTGCCGACCAAGTCGAAGAAATGGAGGGACGCATATCAGCAAATGAGGACAACATTAAAGACGCCACCACGCACATTGGGAAACTGGAGAAGGAGGTGCAGTCCCTTAAAGATAAAGTGGACGATTTGGAGAACAGGAGCCGGCGTAGCAACATCCGCGTACTCGGCCTCCCCGAGAACGCTGAAGGCCGGGATGCTGCAGGATTTTTGGAGCGAGTCTTACCGGAAATCCTCGGCATCGAAAACTTTCCTACCCCTATTACCTGCGAGAGAGCCCACCGCCAGCCTCATCACCTTCCACAGCGGCTGACTTTTTGAAAACTATTGACAATAACAATTGATCGAGCAGCTGAGCTGTCACAACGGTATGCACCGGAGGACTCTCACCTGGCTGCTCCACCGGCACTGCTGCGACGCGGAGGGGAGGTTACATGTAAGTTAGTTTGCGGACCGCAAAGGGGCTCATATTTAATTTCTGAGATATGTTTGTCACTGAGTAGGATAGAAACGATCGTTTTAAGAGCCCCACTCAATTTCCATATTGTTTACAAGGACTGTGCTCAAACACGGTGACAAATGGACAGTTTGAACTCGCATGAAGCTGGTTTTCATAATACAATGCGACTCTGGCTAGATGTGTGTTTAATTCCTGCAACACACCTGCTCTGTTCCTGATCCCACTTTAGACATGTGGATAAAAGATGGTACCGCTCCCTGTTCCAGGTGGCTATTTTGCCTTTTATTGAATACAATAGTAGCTATAATAATGGCTGTTTCCTCTGGACCTCCTGTTCTCTTTTCAACATGTAAATGGCTCTTTATATGTATCATGGTTTGATGCTTATTATATCCTCTTTCTAACTGTTGAGAGGTCATGCAGAGAGAGTAGAGAGTTTCGTACCCAATGGGGATGTTCAGTGTTAAGGATACCATTGGGTGGGTTTCATATGGGGGTTTGGTACGGTTTTCACTTAAAAGCTTTGTTTTTCACCTAACTTTCATTTTATTGGTAGGCACTGAGGCTCCCAATTTAACTAAGTCACATCTGTTGCAAAGTCATGACTAATCACTTAAACTTAATTTCTTTGAATGTCAGGAGAATCAATTCTCCAATTAAGAGGAGAAAAATTCTGACGTACTTAAAGAGACAGTCCACTGATATTTCTTTTATTCAAGAAACTCACCTTTCTGATGCAGAACATACCAAACTAAGGAGAGACTGGGTGGGACATGCCTTCCACTCCTCATTCAACACAAAAGCTAGGGGGGTTGCTATGCTTATTAGTAAAAAACTTCAAAATAATATCAACAGAAAAAGATAATAACGGAAGGCTTATCTTAGTTAAGGGTGAATCGAACTCCAATAGGGTTACTCTTGTTAATATATATGGCTCCAACCATGATGACCCTGCTTTTTTTAATGACCTTATATTAAAGCTTGCAACTGCCGAGGGGCACTGTCTGGTTGGTGGTGACTTCAATTTGGTATTGAACCCTAATTTAGATCGATCCACGTCAAGATCTCCTAGTTACCTCAGTACTTCTCAGGGGGATGAGGGACTTTGAACTGTGTGATATTTGGCGACAGCTTAACCCACAAGCTAAAGATTTCTCATTTTATTCAAATGTTCACAAGTCGCATTCCAGAATTGACATGTTTTAAATACCTCACAATATGGCTGCCAGAATCACTGATTGTTCCTATCTATCAGCTACATTGTCCGATCATAACCCCATAAAAATTACCTGGGAAATTGAGGCTACACAAACGAAGCCCTTTACCTGGAGGTTTAAAACATATATGCTTAAGGACCCTGAATTTATTAGATTTTTGAGAGCCCATATTGATCTATTTATTGAAACCAATATAAATTCCTCATCTCATGCTTTTATATGGGAGGCCTTAAAAGCCAACATGAGAGGCCAGATCCTATCGTATAGCTCTCACAAGATTAGGGAATAAAAGAAAACTCTTACAAATTTGGAAAATGAAATTAGAGACCTCGAGCGTGTACATGCTCGAACTAAAAGCGAAGTGGCGCTTAACACACTATCTTTAAAACAGATCCAATATGATAACCTATGCACTAACAAAGCTGAAGGACCAGATACCATTATTATGAATTTGGCGACAAAACCAGCAAGCTACTAGCTTGGCAAATTAAAAGGGAAGAAAATGAAAAAAACTATCCAAACGTCCCTCCTTAACCCGCATGATATAAATCGGGAATTTTAATCATTCTATGAGACACTTTATAAGACGGAACATGGGATTGAGAACGCCAACTCAACAACATTTTTTTTTTTTTTTTTTTTTTTTTTTTTTTTTTTTTTTTTTTTTTTTTTTTTTTTTT
>CAEMYA010000819.1:202860-218755 GCA_903131615.1 Diplodus sargus | reverse complement strand
TTCTAGGTTTTTTAGTTCCTGTAATAGATCTTTTATTCGCTTCTGTTTTTCCCTCTTTTTAATTGAGGACCACAATATAAGTTTTCCCCTTATTACTGCCTTAGCAGCATCCCATATAGTACCTGGGGATACTTCACCAGTATCATTTTGTTCTAGATATTCTTTAAATTCCTTATGAATGTATTGGATACATAAGGGATCATTTAGTAAGCTTGTGTTAAGCTTCCATGTAGTATTTTTAATTTCAGTGTCCAAATGTAGGGATAGATATACACCTGCGTGGTCTGAGATATCTTTGACCCCTATTTGACACTTTAAGATTCTATGTCTTTCTGAGTTAAACATAAAAAAGTAGTCAATTCTTGAATGAGTATCATGGGGATGGGAGAAAAATGTAAATTGTCTTACTGTTGGGTTTAAATCCCTCCAAACATCCATCATACCTGCTTCAAGGAGAAGTTTCTTAACAGTACCCGTCTCAGAATTTATTCTTTTCGTTGCATTAGAGGAGTCAAGAGAAGGTTGTAACTGTATATTCCAATCACCACCACAAATCAGGACACCGTCAGCCTCCACAGCAATCAGATCAAATATCTTCTTCATAAATGTTTTATCATTACCTGGGGGTCTATATACGTTCAACAATGTTACCTGTTTATGATCAATGTAACCTTTCACTAGAATGTATCTCCCTTCGGTATCCTTTATCTGTTTTGAGACTTGAAATACAACTTTGTTAGAGATTAATATTATAACTCCTCTTTTTTTCCCATGCTTATAGGATGAGTAGTACGCATTTTTAAAGCCCAAGTGTTTAAACTTCTCATGTTCTTTGTCACCAAGATGAGTCTCCTGCCAGAAGATAATATGTTGTTTTTCTCTTTTCATCTTAGTGATCAACTTGCTCCTTTTAATAGGATTTTGCAGACCATTAACATTTAAAGTAATTATCTTATATTCCTGATTTAGCATTCTACCTCTTAATTTTAATACACATATATCCCATCTCTATTACTGTAAGCATGTAAATAAGAGCCATCTGTGCTGAACATGACAACAAAACAAAAATAACCTCCAACAGTGAAGTAAAATAACAACTTCTGAACAGGGAGGGGAAGCCTCCAGAGGAAGGGCCCCTCCAGATGTGTCCTAACATCGTCCTATAAGCGAATTTAGTTCGCACTATAAGTGGTTTGGTGTAGTTTCAGTCACCCAGTGAAACAGTCCGATCAGTATCCTCATAATATTCTTAGCTAAGAACCATAACTTTGAACCTGTGTTCAATCAAACGGGGAGGAATCGCCCTCTCAGAAATAAAAAACAACTCCTGACATTTCTTTGAGGTACTTATCATCATTAATCATTTTACTTTCCTCTCATTGTCACTCACAAGTGCACCTCAGGTCGTGCTCTCCTGAGATGTGAGAGCTTGCTGGAATCTCCGGAGCTTCTCTTTGGCTCGCTCAATGTCTGTGGCCCGGTTCCGACGTCTTAGGGAGCCGCTGGTCTGCCATGCGTTTTCTCCCAGCTTCGTGCGGGGTGTCACGGCTGTCTGGGGTGCATCGCCGGGTGTATTGCTCACGTCGGTTCCTTCGTCAGCTGTTAATATCCCCTTCTTCAGCATGTCCTTCGTCGCCTCATCCGCACTGTTGTATGTGGTGGGTCCTTCTTCATAAAAAACTCGAAGTTTAGCGGGTGCAGGTGTTTGGAATCTGAGTCCCCGTTTTTTCAACACCTTTCTCAGCGGCACATATTCCTTCCTCTTTTTGATGATTAGGGTAATCGTGGTCGAAGTAGACTCTTTTCCCGTTGATAAGTATCTCTTTCTTTTTCCACGCGCTGCTCAGCACGAGTTCCTTGGTTTTGTACATGAGGAAATATGCGATCATGGATCTCGGGGCTGCTTGCTGTGGTGGTCTTGGACCGAGTGACCGATGGCAGCGTTGTATATTGAGATCAATGTCCGGGAGTTGCAACTCCGACTTAATGAATTTCTCCAAAAACTCACATGCGTTGTTCCCCTCCTCTCCTTCGGGGATCCCGAAGATGCGGAGGTTATTTCTGCGGGAGCGTGTTTCTAAATCTGTTAACTTAGACACAACGCGCTCTTGCTCATTCAAAGCCTGGAGAAGCGCGTCCTTAGCGGTCACAATCCAATCCTCCACCTCGGCCACTCGGGTCTCCACCTCCTCCATCCTAACCTCTGTGTTCTTGAGTTCAGCTCCGATCTCGTCCATTTTGTGGTTAACTTCTTCTTTAAAGTTTCCAAGCTCTTCCCTCAAGTCTCTTTTAATTGTCTCACAAAAACCGCTCAGTTCTTTTTTCATGTCCAAGTGTCCTGCTTTTATGTCAGCGCGGATAGCATCCATGCTAGCCTGCAGGGCATCCATGGTAGCTTGCACGCCAGTCGCCCCTGTATCAACGTCTCCTGTCGCCAAATCCTCGTTTTCCTCACTATTTGGAGTCGTCGTGGTCTTAGCGTTTCTTAGTTGGTATCTCCCCATAAGAAATCACAGAGTTAAACGTATTAGTTGCTCTAAAGCTGGGGAAATATCGGACCGTTCAGGGAGCTCTCGAACTACACCACCGACCAGATCGCCGCCATACCCGGAAGTCTCAACAACATTTTTAAGTTCATTAACCCTTCCTAAATTAGACCCTGATGACAAAAACATCCTGGATGCCAATATATCTCAAAAAAGAGGTTCTTGATGCTATGAAATCCTTACAGAATAATAAAGCCCCAGGGCCAGATGGCTTTCTAATCGAATTTTTTAAGACCTTTTCTGATAAGCTTATAACCCCTTTAACAAACATGCTTAACGAAGCACTGACTAATAAAACTCTCCCAAGCTCTTTGGAATTAGCCACAATAATTTTGCTACCAAAACCAGGAAAGGATCGTCAAAAATGTACCTCTTATCAGCCTCTCAGTTCTTTGAACTCAGACTATAAAATCCTATCAAAGCTAATTGCATTAAGATTGGAATGCATAATCCCCAAAATTGTTAATGCTGATCAGACTGGTTTTGTTAGAAATTGATATGGATCGGACAATGTGCGTAGACTTTTTCACATTATCGAAGCGGCCCACTCACAAAAGGACCCCATACTAATACTGTCAATGGACGCAGAAAAGGTGTTCGACAAAATCGAACCCAGCTTTCTTTTTCAAACTCTTGAAGCGATGAATTTTGGAACTAAATTTATTCACTATCCAGGGGGGTTTGCCAGGGCTGCCCCTGCTCTCCATTGTTATTTCTGATAGCCATAGAAACTCTGGCAATTGCTATTCGCTCTAACAACACAATTACTGGCATTAGATTGGGAACGACTGAGCATAAATTGGCTCTATATGCGGATGATCTATTAACATTTGTTGCTGATCCTGCAAAATCCCATCATATTACTGATGGTATGTTGAGCAGTTGAGTTAGCAAGGGCTTTCAGCAGCTGTCAGAGAAATTTAAACTCCCCAAAAATAACCTATTTAAGTATTTTCAAATTAGACACTGGATCCGCAATATCCATTCAGACTTTCCTAATATCCCCCCGGAATCCCTGTTTGAAAAACATTTAACGTCTGAAACATTAAATTCTAGTAAAGGGCTGATATCTGCTATCTATGCTATTCTAAATAATAACCTTACAATATATGATAAAATTAAGACAAAGGAGAAATGGGAATCAGATCTTAACATAAGATATGACGACAATGACTGGTGCAATATGCTTGAATCCTCCCAATCAGTACTTATCTCAACAAAACACAGACAAATACAGTTTAACATATTTAATAGAACGTATTATACTCCATATAGACTGCGCAAAATACACCACAACTCCTCACCAAACTGTCAGAGATGTGGAACCTGTGAGGGAGACTTCCTCCACATGCTCTGGAAATTTCCTAGCTTAGATACCTATTGGAAATACATAATTAACATAGCTCCCAAAACTACAAAGGTCAAGATTCCCCCTGACCCGAGGATATGGATTCTTGGAGACATACAAACTCAAGCAAGCTTTACAAAAAAATATTTCATATTGCTTGCTGGAACAGCTGGTAAAAAATGTATTTTGCAGAATTGGAAATCAGAGTTTCCCCCAACGTAGAGACAATGGTTAAATGAATTAACATCCTACAGCATACCTGAAAAAATCCTATTCAGTGTGAGGAGGAACCCAGAGACATCTGAGAAAATATGGGGCTCATTTCTGGCCTTACTACCATTACTACATCATCTTAACTAGCACGTCAGCAAACAACATGCTCCCCTGTATATTATGCTTCCATGATGTTGTGATTATTTGAGACCTCATACAGCACTTGATTGTACTTTACTTTGCTTTTCTGATGTATCCAAAGGTGAACTTATGCAACTTTTTATCTATTTAATTACTTATTCTATTTCTTACCGTACCAGGGCCGAGGGTGGGGGTTGGCGAGGGGTTTTGATTTTGTATTTTTGTTCTTTTTGTATGTCTTGTCAGTGTCGTTATGTCTATAAAAGTTTTCAATAAAAATATCTTTATAAAAAAACAAATAACATAGAGCAAATGTCTGTTCCCTTAACAGTATAAAGTTATAATTATCAACGAAAGTTATTGCAGAGCTTGCAGGTAAAATGAAAAAAACTTATTAGAGCTTGCCAAGTAAGATTAGATTGAATATTGATAATGCTGCCAAAAGAACCAAGCTGCAAGTGATAGGAGAATGGAAATACATTCTGTTTCACTTACACTGCCAGTGAAAAATGCAAAGAAATCTCGTGCTGTTCCCAAACATGAATAAATATCAGCAATAGTTGTCTGACAAAGGAGCGAAGCGAAAATACTCACGTACAAGCCGGAGGAGTGAACATGTTCTTCTATATAAACAAGCCACGCAAGCTAACGTGGCACTGAACCTGCAGAATGGCAGGACCGCGAACGGTAGTGAGTTGTTACACAGTCCCGTTATGACGGTTTCAGAGACCTGCGGTGACTCTCGATGTTCTTGTGCGCCTCGTCCATGGAGCTGATCCATTTTCCGGCTTCACCAGACGGCGTGAGATGGAGCCGGGCGGGGTAGAGAAGAGCTGGCCTCAGACCCAGTTTATAAAGTTCTGCCATTACTCCACTGTATTCTGCACGCTGGTTGTGAACTTCGGGGCTGTAGTCCTCCACAACCCGAACAGGCTGACCGTGGTATTCAAGTTTCCCTCTCCGTCGTGCCTCTCTAATGAGAAGATCCTTTGTCTGGTACCGGTGCAGGCGGAGGATGACCGGCCGTGGTCGCTGTCCGGGGGCCGGCTTGGATGCTAGAGAACGATGGACTGGAGGTGAGGGCAGCGTGTTATCCCCAAATTTCTCACACAGCAGCTTCGAGAAGAACTCCAATGGACTCCGGTAGACCCAGGATACGTATGTTCTGCCTCCTACTTTGGCTCTCCAAGTCAGTAACCTTAGCCTTTAGCAGAGTATTATCATGAAGTAGAGTTGAGCAAATACTCTCGAAGTCCATAACTCATTGACTGAGGTCCTCTGCAGCGAGTTCAAAAGACGAGACACGTTGGCCATGGTCCTCCACTGCAAGCCGCGTTTGGTCATGTTTAGAGTCGAGCTGGCTGAATGAGGTTTTCAGTGGCTAACGCCTCGCGATGTTCCTTGAGTAGCTTGGTGATAGCTTCCAACGTTATGCTAGCAATAGCATCGTCTTTTTTGCCTGACTTGCCTCCTTTCGCAGCCTTTTCAGAAAAAACAGGGCTTGTTCAGGCGAAGTAAAATAGAGAATATAAGAATGGAAAACGGGATTCGTTTTGCCGTTAAAGTTGGAGGGCTGGATGGTGTTTACAGGAGCACTCGCGCAACACGTCTACTCCATCTGCTCGTTAACCGGAAGTCCACCATAAACCATTCTCATCCTTTCTCAAGATGGCCTAAAGCCTCAGATCAGTTGTTTTCTGTACTTTATTCTTTGGGAATGTAAAGGGGGAAAACAATGTTTGATTGCCAAAGTAGTTTAGATACAACACAATGCTATTAAGCATTGTATATGGGATTTAAAAGGGCCATATTAACTAACGCTTATTAGCAGGACCTTATTATCAATTGTTACCAAGGGGTCTTTTTCCACACACAGTTTTGCGTCATTTCCTGTGTCACTGCCTTATACTACTAATCAAGAATTCCCAATAGTGCTACTTTAATACATGGATAGTTTACAAGGGGCAAGATTAAGGCAAACAGAACAGCACATTCCATTAAAATGAAGAGACCATTTTAATTATTTGGCAGGTTTTATGCCCTCTGATTGCAGGAAAGACTATGTACAATGTTAGTGCATTCTGTGTCCAATAATATGTCATATATGTGTAGTGAGTTTAATAT
Source organism: Diplodus sargus (assembly GCA_903131615.1). Lineage (NCBI taxonomy): Eukaryota > Metazoa > Chordata > Actinopteri > Spariformes > Sparidae > Diplodus > Diplodus sargus. The sequence goes on along the minus strand of CAEMYA010000819.1, from coordinate 212,383 downwards.
TTCTGTTATCCAGGTTCTGACTGTATCCAGTTCTGTGCCTCCTCAAGTTTCTGCAGCTCTGTCTACTGCAGCGGAGGCTAGATGTTCCATGGAGGATTTGCTGCAGAGAGAGCAATTTATCTCCAACATGCTGAACCAGGTAGGGTTGGTCTTAGTCACTGGTAATGAGTAGTATGTTCAAGTTCAAATCAGGTTTCCCCTTGGTAATATCATCCAACAAGACAATATCTGATAATCCTTACACATTCATCACTGCCTCCAGCCAGGGGACAAAGGTCTTTTCTACTTCTCTACTTACTCTTGTGTCAAGGGAAGTGTGGCTCATGAGTCAGTGGATTACCATCCAGGTAGCCTTGCCCTTGTTTGCTGAAGCTGGCTATATGTTTTCATTGCTATGCAGTAGGGCTGCCACGATTAGTCGACTAGTCACGATTATGTCAACTATTAAAATCGTCGATGACTAATTTAATGGTCGACGCGTCTTTTTTTTTTTTTTTTTAACTTTATTTTTTTCTCGACGGCACCTTCCACCGTAATGGCTCTTGCCTTCCCGCAGGCTGCGGGTCCAACTCCGCCCACAATACCATTTAGGATCAGTGTGCCGGCCATCTCTGAGCAACACAGAATCCAACTTCCTGGCTAACTTTTCTCCAAGCTCTCTGCTGCTTCGTCCAACTCTCTGTGTATCTGTTTCTGTTTCTGTCCTGGAGCTCCCGAGCTCCGGTCTCTGTATGCGTATGGAGTGTGGTAGTATAGTACGGCGCTAACTAGCTCCGGGGCCCGAGCACGGAGCATTAGCCCCAGTTAGCACAGCAATAGAGCAGAAAGCTTTTCTCGCTTGTTGTGTCGCTCAGAGCTTGGGCTGCAGCGCCGACAGCAGCGCTCCGGTCCGCTCCCTGAGCGGTGTACCACAGTTGTACACGCATACAGAGACGGGACAATAAAGGAGAGTGCTTGGAGAAAAGTCAGAGAGCAAGTTGGACTACCTGCTAAGTTATGAAAATATGTGTCTGTTACTTGATTACAGCCGTCTGTACTTTACTATGAACCACACTAGCACAATCACAGCTAACTTTACCCCCATACTGACTTGTTGAGTTTGCTCGCTTCCTCTCAAAGGAGTCATTGTAGGAATAGTGATATTATTCACGTGAACTGAGTTTAAAAGGGAGACAGTGAGTGTAATAATTACATTCATGTGTCCTACATTTCCATAACTCAGCCTTATATAGCATCATACAGAATATGGTATTTACATATAATATAGCCTACATTGGCTTTACGTTACAAACAAGATTTGTAAACCATTTTCACAGTATAAACTACTACGTATGTTTGATGACAGAGTATTTATTTTTGTGTTGTTTAGGCCAGTGCCTTATCCTTATTTTACTCAGCTGTTAAAGAATTGTTTGTTGCTACAAGCTGTATATATCCTTTTAATAGGTTTAATGAACTATCATCTTAATTGTCTTTATTTTTAGTTGGCATATACCTTAAACACTTCAAGCTGAAAGCTAATGATGGATATATAATAGCAGCTGCATGCTGGTGTGGTAAGCTGTATGTTTTACATTCAATTTACATATGATCCAATTAGTCGACTAATCGAAAAAAATAATCAGTGATTAGTCGACTATCAAAATAATCGTTTGTGGCAGCCCTACTATGCAGTGTACACACAGATATGGGTTACGCTGAAACCTGGTGACCCAAAAAGCCTAGCTGCTATTTTTAACTCTCTCAATGAGAACTTGGATGGCACAAGATTTTCTTCAACTCACCAACTCAAAATCAGAAATGATCAGAAATCATGCTTTAAGCTCTCCAAACCCAAATATTAGTCTCATTGACAGTGCCCTTAGTTCCCTATCTGCTAACATAAAGGCTGGTGCCGGAAATGTAGGAATCATATTGGATTCACTTAATCGTAACTTCGAGACAAAAAAGTCCTGTTTCATCTAGTTAAGAGCCATAAAAAAAAAAATCAAAAGAATACTGTAACACCCTCACATGGAAGATTTATTCATGCACTGATCTTTTCTCGACTTGACTATTGCAACTCCCTCTTTTGTGGTATTGCCAAAAATTCTCCTTCCCGCCTCCAACTTGAGCAGATTACAGCAGCTAGGCTTCCCACTCCTATCCTGGGTTCCCTTCCCTGTCCATCTAAAAACTGATTTCAAGATCTTGCTAATTACCTTTAAAGCTTGTTGGGTCTTGCCCCAAGTTACATAGCAGAAATGTTCATCCCATATTAGCCTAGTCGCCGTCTTCGGTGATCAATTTTGGTGCAAACATTGACCTGTGTGTGTTGCAGAATGGCTTCCTAGGTTTACTTGCCAAACAGACGTTAGTTGGTTAAATCTATCTCTCTCTCTTTTTTTTTTATCTGGTAACATAATCCTAACTGCTGTTGTATTTGTCACTGCCTGAGGAGAAAATATGGTGCTTGTACTTTGGATGATTATTCTGTCCTTAAATACCTACAGGGGGCCCAGCCTTGGATGGATAATCTTGGCCAGATGCTTAATCAAGTCGACGCTATAGGGAGACATATGAAATACCTGCGGTGTCTTCAGCGTATAGAGGAACTGAGGTAATATAAATGAGGGAAAGGAGATGATGACATAAATGAGTCATTACAGACAAATGGAGAGTGACATAACAGTGATGTGTGACAGAAGAGCAAATAGAAATAAATAGACAGTGTAATTGCTATTTAGAAGATGTTATTACACATGACTGCCAGATAGACAACAAGTATAGCCTACAGATGTCTCACCCCTTTTTCCTCTGCTCTGCTTTCACTCACTGTCCTTCTTCATGTGTGTATCATACACCTAGATATGGCAGCTCCTCTGAACCTTGCTTCCAATTTTAACCAGTGGCCAATGCTATTGCAGTAAAATATTCCTAAAAAATGTTTTTCCCATTGATCAATATGTCAGTAACTTCTTCTAAATTACTTCTTAAAAACAACTTTTACAGACTTTCTTTATGTAAAGTCACCTTTTCTTTAAGAGTATCTTTTCATCTTTTATTCCTTTTACTGCTCTCATGGTTTGTTCAGACCAAAAGCAAAAATAATTATTGCCATACAAATTCAGTGAAAAGACATGAATAGAGGAGTGCATTTGTGCTAGGTGGGGATAATGAGGCAAATGACACAGTGTGAATGACGCGAACACACAAAATTCATTTGGAGTCGAAAATATTGAACTCAAGCGCGATTTTTACATGATGCAGTGTCCCAAAAGCCTATTGCGTTGACATTCACACTGATGACCTGACCTGATATCATGACCTTTACGTCGCTAATGTCTGGACATCGTGGCCATTTGCGGACACCCATGGCTGCACGTTACCACATTTTCTCATACCACAATGGGACAAAGAAGGAGCCGGCATGGACGAAAGTGAGCACGGAAGTTGAACTATATGAGTTACTGAAATATGTCTCAACACAGCATAGCCCTGATTGAAAGTTGTTTGCTTGTCGCCTATCCAGCAGTCCTGACTGAATTCAGGCTTTTTACAAGGTGGCATTATGATGTTTTTCAGCGTCCTTTTGATCAATTAATTAGTCAGATCACAGTGAAATCGCCTTGTCTTGTGTTCTTACACAAGACAATGTGGTAAAACAAATTAGTTCAGTCTGGTCACACTTACAGTTTATTGATTTTAACACACCTATTAGCCTTTCACCAGAGACAGATGGGATGAGAACTTGGCACAACTCGGCCTCAAGTAGTGATAGAAGCTACAGTCATCCAGATGGTGAAATTCACCTAGCTGGGTGCTGCACGAGTAATCAATTAAAATGAAAAATCCAGTCACACGCAGTGAATATTTTCTACCTGTTTGGTCTGAACCCACCATTAATCTATTTATCTTTTCTAATTATGGCCCTGTGATGTCTTTTTCTCACTGTCCTTCACTGTTTTTATTAGTTATTTTTAATCTATTTGTTGCCTTTTATTTTTTTACTGCCCATAATCTTTTGTATCTGTTCTTAATACCTTTTGATGTGATGTCCTCTTCTTAATGTACTTGATTGTTTCTTTTTATTATTTTATTTACTCTTCTTCTCTGTAGCTTTTTCTGTGACTTTAGCTTTTTTATTACTTTTATTTCTTTTACTTGTAGTGAGTCATTTTGACTTTCTGTGTTCATACTTTTTCCGTTCTGCCTTAGCAGACTTAGCCTCCTTGATTGTTGAGATTTTATTTTTTGATATTGTCTTTATTATTGTATTATTCTGAGGCATTACAAACATTTGACATCTAAGTACTATTTGCAGAACAGAATGCATTATAAATCAAAAGGACAGCTGTACTACAGTGTGAGCGGCAAGTTCAGTTTAATTCTGGCACCTTAACTCAACACTTTTTTTATGGGGGTTTTGAATTGTGTTGTTGCTTAATTGCAGTTGGTCTCTCTACATTGCTATGCTATTTTTACTGAGATTGTTTTCCCTACATGAGGAATGATTTCGTCACCTGAATTGGCATTTGAATATAACATTGTTATTCTGAGTTTTAGTATGACCTTTGTCTGTGTCTGTTCTGGGCTAAAACACTAATCTTAGATGTCCTGTATGCTTGCAGTGCTGCAGTCCAGCAGTGTCTGATGACCAGCAGTGTATGGGAGGCCATAAGGGCAGTAGACAGCATGGCTGTACTGGACACTGGATTAAACCAGTCTGGGTGTTTTCACCTTCAGGATTTTCTCCAAGAAACACTTCACTTCTGGCACAAGATCATTAAAGACCGTCTGGCCAGGTATTTCTCTACACAATCTCCCTACGCGATGTTCCCTTTTGTCACTTTGTGTCTAAATGTTCCGCGGATCAGAAATGCAAAGATGCGCACTTTACAGCTATATATTGTCCTATGCATTGTCCTATGTTTGCCATATGAGCTAAAGCCTACTCTTCAATTCTTTCATAGTGATTTTGACAAAGTATTGACTCAACTTCAATGGCCAATCATCTCCACTCCTACGCAATCACTAACACCTACTGCCAATCATCAGGAGATCAACAGCCAGCTGGAGCTGCTTGTCACACAGCTGCTTGCCTTGCAGACCTCGTATCCTTCAGTTTGAGCTTCTTGTGAAAGTCTTGACCAATAATGGATGGATTTTCCATCCGTTTTATACATTCAAAGATCTGAAAATATGAATCTTGCTGACTTGGTGATCCCCTGACTTTTTACCCAGTGCCACCAGCAGGTCACAGTTATCAGTTATCCTACAAAATATCTTCACATTCACCAGATGAATTGGTAAAACTTGGAAAACATTCCTGCTGTCTAACCAGTAATGATGTGCATGTCAGGGTTTTTAATACCTGCACCTAGGGATGTAACGGTTACTGGTGTCACAGTAAACATGGTAAAATTCCCGACGGTGAAGCACTAGTGGCACCAGGATTTTGATTGTGGGTGGGCCTCCAGAAAACTGGATGGGCCAGTTAATTTAAGGCAAAAAAAGTTCCCCTTCATCTCCGTTTCAGCGCTTTTCTGTGACACTGAGAACAGCGACTCAGTAGCCTACCTGAGTGGCTCTTGTGTCACTGTCCTCAGCTCAGTGCTGAAGCGGACAAAGACGTTATTTATCTCATTAGAATATTCAATACACAAAAAGACTGAAATGGAATTATATCTTTGGAGGATCTGTTTCTCTCTCCATTTATTTACCCAGCCCGGGCAGGGAACTGTCCAAAATTATTTGACTTTCTTATACATTCAGAATGACAGAAGAACTGTCTCAAAATGAAATAACAGCAGCATTGAATCCGACACAGCTTCTAAACACAAACAGCAGGAAAACTAACCAAAATTATTTATCCTGTATCTTATTTCTTCAGAATATATGTGACCAGCCATGAGAAAACCAGCAACAAGTCTCCCGAGAGGCATTTTGAGTTATTTACAAATTCTGAAAGTGTAGTTCTAAGCTTTCCAATGATGTATTACACATGGAAATCTGATAATATTTGAAGAAGTTGTGGCCATTTGAATGTATGCACATCTCAAAAGCCTTTAGGGAGAAAACAGACCTGAGACATTTGCAATTCTCACAGCACCCCCTGGCTAGTCAACACAGTGGTGCTCATTTGCATCTCATTTAGATAAGCCATTCATTCAGTAACATCTGATATCTATTAGCTTGCAGTGCAGAAAGTATTGTGGTGGTTTGAACAATGGTTATCAAAAGCAGTTGTCATGTTGTTAATGTAGATGTAGTGTTATTTTCCTTAAGCACTTTAGTGGACTGATCAGAATTAGAAGGTACTTTATTGAAATGGAAATGCTTCTATTACAATAACATTGTCACCTAACTCTGGATGTATTCATCCAAACTATCCTCCAGTAAACTAGGTGCTAAATCATGAGCATCATTCAATTCAAGCAATTTAAGCATTATTCAAATTAACAGCAGATGCTCACATTACAAGACAAAACCTCCCATTACAGCTTAGTTACGATGTGCATATGATTTTCTGATATCTCACGCTCCAACTCCTCTGCTGCGAGGCCTTCTTCCTCGTCTTCATCTTCGGCTAAGGTCAACTGTAGATCAGGGATGTTCTCCAGTGTAATACAGTCGCTTTCATTGTCAGTGCACTCATCAAAAATCAGAAGTGAAATCAGCGTCGGAATAACCAGAAGTATCTGGCGTCTCGCAAAATTACTGCCATAGATTTGCGCTGTAACAGCCACGATTTAGCTCTTCTGCAATGCATTTTTCCCAGTCCATCTTCATTCAGTGATGAAATCACATGCACTTTCCAGAAGTGGCAGAACTTATGTGGGGGCTGCATAAGTAGCCATGAGGTTCGCTACTAACGTGCACCTGATTGGCTGAAAAAAACAACAAAAGCCTGTGAATGGTCAAAGGTAGCCAGTATGCAAATTAACTGTATCGCCGCACACGCCCAACGATGCGCCAGCATTTCCTGAAACTCTACTCGATTTCAAACACAAAATGTATACTTTTAAGGCAACCAATACTGTTACCTGAAACATGGAGTGGCCTTTTCATGATCTCAACTTGCACATTCTGGAAAAAAAAAGAAAATCACTAATTTAGAAAAAAAAGGATAGTTTCTTTGTTTATGGGAATTTCTCCCAGCCGACTTGATGCTGGTTTTGCTGTGGCGCGTCACATATGTATGAATAAATGAACAGTGTTGGGCACGTTACTTTAAAAAAGTAATTAGTTATAGTTACTAGGTACTTCTCCCAAAAAGTAACTGAGTTAGTAATGGAATTACTCCACTATAAAAGTAACTAGTTACCAGGAAAAGTAACTATTGCGTTACTTTTATTTATCCCCCCTTTTGAGCTCGGCATTCATTTCAGCGTACTTGGCATCCATGTATTCAGAAAATGTCTTTCTTGCATGGCAGACTGGAACCTGCTCTCTCCAGTATTTCGCCAGTTAGGGCTCTGAAGGAGTCTGATTCAACTGTTGATAGCGGGAGCATGTTCTCAACAACATACCAGCTTACCATCGAATTCAGCTCAGTATGTGTCACACAGTGTTTTTTTTAAGCTGGAGCAGAAAAATCCAGCTTTAGCTGCTTGGACGGCTCCGTGTCCTTCTTTGTTAGCAGAGCTCACGCTAGCCACACCTGGCCTGCTATCATCATCAACAGTCAACAATGGTGTTTTTTGCCACTAGTGTTGTAGAAGCGTGTGCCGCTGAGAGATGCGTCATTAGATTAGAGTTGCTTACAACGAACATGGAGGTTAAAGTGGTATCTGTACCTCCACTTTGAAAACGTTAACTTTCCCTCCGGACTCGCCTTGCAGCAGCTTAGCTCTGCTAGTTTGTGTGTGAGAGGCTGCTGTGTGCATGTGTTTGTGTGTAAACTGAACACTGCCTCTGATTGGCTTACGCACTCTTACTCTACCTTAGAGAGCCAATCATCATCACTTATGCGGTTGTCTCGCCCCTTCCTCCTCCCTCACCATAGCTGCAGCTCCTGTGGCTGAGAGCCAAGTTGGACAACAACAGCTTCAATGAGTAGCTTCAGGTTGTAACGCAACACATTTAATTGTCAGTAACAGTAACAGCGTTGTAACGATGGAAATAGTAATTAGATTACCCGTTACAGAAAAAAAGTAACGCTATTAGTAACGCCTTTTATTCTAACACCAATATTCCCATCATTGTTAATGAACAACATTTAAGCATATAAACAACAGCATAACAATCCGAAATAACTAATGAATAATCACACATTTACACAATTCAATTCAAGCTTGCTTGTGGGACTTGGGGCTTGTTAGAGCAGGAGACGGCGGGGTTTTGTGCTGAACACAGCATGAATGTCTTAATATTCCAGCGAATCCGTCAATTCCCTTTTATATGAAAGCAGCGACAAAGGGTTCAGTCTACCTGTCAGCATTGTTGCCCTGGTGCCTGTTTTTATCCGACTGACAGCTGAAAAGTGTCCCTCCACAGTACATGTCGTCATGGGCAATGTGAGGAGGCCCGCAGGAGACTGTTCATGTTGGGGAAAATATCACAGGGGCATGCGTCGAGCACTTCTATGAGTGTTTCTTTGTTCTCGTTTGTGGTCTTGTTGGCCTTTGCCTTTCTTTTAAGCTGCTGCACAAACACAGTGTGCTCAGCATTTTCCATGGGAACGGAAAAGTGCACGCAGGCTGGCTGAATGAGAGCACTAATAGTCTAACTCAATGTCCTCCAAACGTTAAAAGCGTTTGTTCATTGTTTGTCAATAAATTAAAACACTAGCTAGAAAGTAGAGGGGAAAGGGAAATTAAATGAAACTGGTCTCCAGCAGGTTTCGAAATGAGGACGTTATGGCTTCAGAAGACTGCAAGTGGTCCAGTGTTTGGTTTCTTTAACGTTCTATGGCAGTGATGACCTCTTATCACAGAGGGCTTTGGCCTCTTGTGTTACCTCTACCCAGCCTGTTTCCTCAGTCGCGCCTCCATCCAAAGGTCCTCCTCTCTGTCTTCCCATCCAGATCATGCTGCTGCCACTCAGCAGAAGGTTCAGATACCACTTCTATGGTAATCGACAAACCAACTCTCTCAGCAAGGTATTTGAGAAACAAGGCATGTATCACATATGCATACAATTGAAAACATTTCAGGAAACAGTCAGACTTGCACTCTGAAGTTTATTTTTTGTTTATTTGAGTCTTTATCATCATGACCTTCTAACGACATGACATTATTTTACTCTCCTAGAATAGAAACCCATATGCTTTCAGATATGTTTATTTTAGTGACTTATTAGTGTGAATGCTGCAAGCATTCACACTATTGTCCTTCTGGAGTTTATTAGTGGGCTGTGCTCGCCAGCCCACTATTGATATTCACTGCGCGTCTTCTTATTAGTGGGCTGTGCTCGCCAGCCCACTATTGATATTGCTCGCGCCTCTTTTTATTATTTTTCATCCTCCCGTGATATTTTGACGCTTAACTTGCCCCGCAGCGTTGAGCGCACACAAACAAACTATATATCAAAACGTGCGGCT
>CAEMYA010000819.1:181517-191974 GCA_903131615.1 Diplodus sargus | reverse complement strand
GACCTGAGAGTTTCAACATGGCTGCCGTTTGGTTCAGTGGTGTGCAACTTCGCATTTGTTTGGACTGCAATGATACCATGAATAAATTATTTCATAAATACTTTACAAATTCGGGAGCATTGTCCACCGGAGCCACCACAGTCACGTCCGCACCAGAGCCAATCACTGCAGATCTCAGGCCTACGACACACATTAAGAAAAAGCGGTTGTATAGTGGAATCGAAATCTGTGGATGTTCATGTGAAGCTAGCCGCTAGCCCACACGGCCCACCTCCGGAGTCGACAGACCAGACGCACCGGCATGTCCAAAACTGGACTTAGGGTAAATAATGTCCGCCACGCATTTTCGTGAACATTGCCGTCACGTTTGCTTTGTGTCTGGTGCATAAGAAACGGTAAGAAATGGGCTTTTGTCATGAAAGTGTCCAAGCAGCAAGTTTGGTTGTTGAGGAAAAGGGAGTTGTGGGAGGGACGTCGATGGATGATTGACAGGCAACGACGGTCGGTGTACAGACAGCGATATTGAGAGTTGAGAGATTTGTGACATTGTGTGTTTGGAGTGTATAGTTAGTGTGTTATGTAGTGTTTGGTGTAGTGTGTTTAGTGTGTAGTGGAGTCGGTTTTTTGTTTAATGAGTCAAAACAATGAGTAGAAGCTGAATGTGGAGCAGACAGTGCAGCTCTTCATTCAGCTGGAAGGAGCTCAGGCAGACCTGAGCATTGCCTGCATTTAAATGTAAATACTTACACATAACTTTGTAAATTCTTTAAATGTATGCACATATTCAGCAAACAACCATTTATATTTGCATTATAAGTAATAAAAAATGGTTTGTTAAACATATTTGTGGTTTTCACAGTAAAAGAATCTAACCTACTCTGATTTTATGTCTTTTTTTTGTGATTTTAGGTCCATTGTGTTAATACAGTATGTCAAAATGAAAAAATAACTAGAGTCACACATGTGAGGTTGTGCTGAAAAGAATGACAATTAAAGCTGCAAGCAGCATTGAACGGGCCCTCGCAAGCACGCGCATCGGGACATGCCGCCGTCGATGCATGCTGCCGTCGGGGCATGCTCAAGCAACACCTTCCGCTGAGGAAGTCGTTGCTTTATAATTCGGAAAATTCGAAAAATTGTGTGAACTGCTTCATGATTCCCTGGACAAAGACTGAGTTGATGGTCTGCTATCTGTAATACTCGAACTCGCACTGTAACGCATACAGCCCACACTCTTGCCGTCTCCATGACTTTTTCAGCCAGTAATAGGCCTAGAACAACTACCACTGCATCGTGTCCGTTCGTCCGCCATGTTTGTTTACACTGAGGTCACGTTTGACCACGCGAGATTTATAATATTGAGCTTGAAGAACCTGATACTCTGCTGAAGAATCGGTTAGTGTGTGGTGTGCACTACGGAGAACACCAGACACTATAAAATCAGCAGAGAGAGATCTTGTGCGATCTGTATTTTGTTACCATCAAGTGTGTGGTCTCCTAATCTGTGAAGGTTTGAAAAATCCTGTACTGTGTACCCGCCTTTACTCTGTTTGCTCTTGGGAGTCTGTGTGCCACCACTCTGTCACACACACTGGTTCTCTTGGATGATCTTGAAAAAAATCCAGAGAATCCAGTCAGGTCAGAGAAGAACTGATTAACTGATGGGATGGGAGATGTCACCTGCTGCATGATAAAAGCTGAAGAGGAAGAAATTGCAGCTCATGGGAGAGTTGCTGTTGTGCTTTTCCCTTTGGGGCTTTAGCAGCCAAAAGTATAAGTCCTACCTCTGAAATAAGACCATCAGCTGAAAGCCAACAAGATTTCCTACATTTCTATGCATACATTGTCTATGTCTTCCATCAGCTACCACTGTAGCGATGATGTCACGCACTCTAGCTCACACTATACACACCCATTATAAAATCAGAAGATGGCCTAAAAGTCCTTAAAACTCAAACTTTGATGCTTTGAAAACTGTAAAAGATTTTTTAAAACTGAAGACATGCCCAACAGTGCAAAGTCTTCTGACTCTTTAAAAACTGGAATGGTGTCTCTAGCTCAAAGCATGAGGGACAAGGAGACGTTGAAATTTGATGAGTTTTGAAGAGGATTTGAAGATTTCCCCATTTACTTTCCATTCGCAATGATTAGACTGCGACCAGAGCGCCATCTATTGGCCGATTTGCACCAAATTTTACACAAATCCTCAATAGGCCATACCACACAATGATGAACATTCATGTGATCATCAGACAGCATTTTGTAAAGATATGCAAGATTGTCTGTTTTCAACGCAATATTTGTCATTATATATTTTGGGCAGTTTATGGACTATCAAAATTATTTTGATAACTTTTTGTCAGGAGGGTCTGCAGATGCTACATGCAAAGTTTGGTGCAAATCGGTCAAATTCTCTAGATGGAGTTCCAAAAAGTACGTTTTTCATTTGGCGCGATTTTGCGAATGGTAAGTTACTGCAAAATTGGGCGTGGCCTACACCAAACAATTCAGCTGAATTCAGGGAATACATAGATATGAGGATTAATAATGTCCAAAATATTAAGTGGGAGTTATGAGTGGCATAATGAAATGAAATAGTTTGAGGAGCTGAAAGTATCATCGTCCAGTAGTCTCACAAACCCTCCAGCTTCCAGCACAGTGGTAGGCTCAAACTCTCCTGATGGTTTCAAAACACTGGACGACGTCACTTTTGTGCTCAAACACAGAGCGTACAACGCGGATATGGAAGTTCCATCTTACTGTGTTTGCTCTTGGGAGTCTGTATGCCACCACTCTTATCAAGCACACTGGTTCTTTTGAGAGATCTTGAAAAGAAAGAAAAAAAGCAGAGAATCTAGCCAGGTCAGAGAAGTACTAATTAACTAATGGGATGTTACATTTGATGATGATTTGATGATGAAAGCTGAAGAGGGAGAAAGATTTAAAAAGCTCAAAAAGCAGAAAAGCTGAAAAGTAAGAGGGCTGAAATAACTTAAAAAGGTGAACAGTTTCTCTGGCTGAACACATGCTACAGCAATAGCACAGCCAAAGTTGGGGCCATAAAAATTGCATGGGAAAAAGGCCTCCCAAACTCCTGCCATTTTTGAAAGCAATGTAATGGTTATCTGCAAAACATTTATATATTGAGTCACAGGAGACATTGCTGAACTCTGTGATGTTGTTTTTATTTCCGTAGAGTAAAAAATGAGGACTTCAGAGTGCGAGACCAAACAGGCTCTGTTTGCTCTCCTCCAGAAATGTCGACTCAAAATTAACATTGCGGCTTATGGGGGACTTGTTGGAGTGCTTGTCGCTCTGGGGCTTCCACATCCAAAATTGTAAGTCCTACATCTTAAATAAGACCATCAGCTGAAAGCCAACAAGATTTCCTACATTTCTATGCATATATTGTCCATGCGAGGTAAAAGATGTGGAATCCAAATCAAGCTGAACAGAATTTTCTCTCCAGTTCCTCCAGCTGCTCTTCACTCGAGCGATGATGTCACGCACTCTAGCTCACGCAATACACACCCATTATAAAATGACAGAGACAAGCAAAAAATCCTTAAAACTAAAACTGTGATGATTTCAAAACCATACAAGATTTTAAAAAGTTGAATACAGGACTAGTATTTCAAGGTCTTGAGACTCTTTTAAAGTTGGAATGGAGCCTGTAGCTCAAAGTATGAAGGACAAGTAGAGGTTGAAAGTGGATGAGTTTTGAAGAGGATTTGAAGATTTTCCCATTTAATTCCTTGCAAACTAATTAGACTGCCACCAGATCGCCACCTATTGGCCGATTTGCACCAAATTTTACACACTCTCATCAGGCCATGGAACACAATTAGCAAAAGTGTTGTTGTAATGGGAATGTATTTGGGGAAGATATGGAACAATATCTGTTTTGAATGCAATGTGCAGGAATTGTTTGTTTTATGTTTTGGGCGTTTTTTGGGCTATCAAAATTCTTTTAGTAACTTTTTGTCAGGAGGGTCCACAGATGCTTCATGCAAAGTTTGGTGCAAATCGGTCAAATCATGTAGGAGGAGTTCGAAAAAGTAGGTTTTTCATTTGGTGCGATTTTGCGAATGGAAAGTTACTGCCAAAGTGGGCGTGGCCACACCACACAATTCAGCTGAATTCAGGGAACATGTAGATATAAGCTTTAACAATTTGCAACATATTATGCAGGATTTATGGGTCAAAAATGTTTTTTTTTTTCAAAATGGCGCCCCCTGCTGGTCATTTTTGGTGTGTGAGTTACAGGGGCCATTCTATAGCATCCCTATGAGTTTCATTTCCATAAGTGTTATGGTGTGGGCACAGTGCCAAATATTAAATTATACGGCCACTAGAGCGCCACCTAGTGGCTGATTGGTCAACCCTTTGTCAGCTATCCTCAGGAAAGCACTGACAATAATTGTTCAGACTTTCGTGTTAATGCGATGAACCGATGTGGCGATATAAAATACTTCAATTTAAAGAGCGCCAGCTTGTGGTCATTGCCAAAAATTTTGCACAGGTCCTCAGGGGCCTATGGAGAAGTAGTATTCTGAGTTTCATGTCGTGCAAATTGGTGAAATCGCCTGGGAGGAGTTCGAAAAAGTAGGTTTTTTCGACATTTTGCGACGTAGCGAAAAAACTGGTAGGCGGAAATGGGCGTGGCCTATACCACAAGATTCAGCACAATTCACTGAACGCGTGGATATAAGGTTTTTGATTGTGCGACAAAGTATATGGGAGTTATTAGCGCTCTCCTTAATAACAGCGCCAATTCAAGACAACAATAGATTATATAATTTTTCGCCAGGTGTGACTTATATACCAAGTTTGGTGAGTTTTGGGGTATGTTCAGGCAGTGAAAAATGCGATCATTTTGGTAGAAGAAAAATAGCAAAAAAAAATAATCATTTGTAGAACGATAGGGTCCTTGCAGGTTCCCTGCTCGGGCCCTAATTAAAACTGCGAGCAGTGATGAACGGGCCCTCGCAGTCCGCGCGAGTCGGCCTGCGGCGCCGTCGGAGTGCGCGCTCACCCGTTACTTGCATGTGATGCTGGGGAGAAAACTGGCAGTAAACGTCACGTCAATCGGACGATGTTTGTCTGATTCCCTGTGTCCAGTGGGTGGCGCTATGGATACGACTCAGCTTTGATGCAGAGATATATTCAGGGCGACTCCCTCTACATTCCTGAGAGATTTGGCGCAGATTGGTCATTGTATGGTGAAGTTATGAGGACTTGATGCTTCATGGCGAAGGATTTAAATGGACTGCACCACCACGGCCAGCAGTTACGTCAGGCCGGGGTGTTGCCAGATTGCGCGCTCACTTGTTATTTTCATGTGATGCTGGGGAGAAAACAGACAGTAAACGTCAAGTCAATCGGATGATGTTTGTCTGCCTTCCTGTGTCCAGTGGGTGGCGCTATGATTATGAAACCTTTTGATGCACAGATATATTCAGGGTGACTCCCTCTACATTCCCCAGAGATTTGGTGTGGAAGGGGAATTGTATGTTGAAGTTACGAGGACTTGATGCTTTATAGCGAAGGATTTGAATTGACCGCCCCACCATGGCCAGCAGGTATGACGTAGGCGAATGCTTTGATTAGGTTTTCATCTTTAAGGTCTGTGGATGATACTGAGTAACTGTGAAGTCTGTAATGACATCCTCCTATAGATTTAACACAACAGTTCTAGGATTAGCAATATTTCAAAATGGCTGCCGCAATCAAAATGGCCGACTTAGTATTGATGCAGAGACGTATTCCAGGCAACACTGTCTACATGAATGTGCCTTAAGGTGTAGATTGGAAATTGTATGTTGAAGTTATGAAGCCTCGATGCTCGACGGCGAGGGGAAAAAATGGTTTCCACCGCCCCGCCCACTAAAGTATGTAAGCTGAAAGATTTTAATAGGTTTTGTTCTTCAAGGCATGAAGATGATAAATGAGTTAATTTGAAGACTGTGGTGTTTAAGCTCTAGGACAAGATAGTTTTGAAAGTAGGAATGAATTGGGGAAAAATACCGCCACACATCAAAATGGCGGACTTCCTGTTGGAGTGACGTTATCGGTCCAAAGGGTTTTTTGTGCGTCTGGTCATGATGAATCTGCGTACCTAATTTCGTTCATCTATGTGCATGCAGGAGGCGGGGCATCACAATAGGGGGCGCTACAGAGCGTGCAGGACACGACCACGCCCAATGACAACACAGATCTATTCAGGGTGACTCCCTTTACAGTCCTGTAAGATTTGGCCGAGATAGGACAATATATGAAGAAGTTTTGAGGACTTGATGCTTTACGGCGAAGGATTTGAATTGACCGCTCCACCGGGGCCAGCAGGTATAACGTAGGATAAAGATTTCCATAAGTTTTCATCTTCAAGGTCAGAGGATGATACTGAGTGACTGTGAAGTCGGTGGTGTTACGTCTGTAGGAGGAGATAATTTAAGTACGAAGATTGGCAATATTTCAAAAAGGCGGCCAAAAGCAAAATGGCCGACTTAGTATTGATGCAGGGATGTATTCGGGGAGACAGCCTCTACACTTACGAGCAGTTTGGTGTGGATAGGAAATTGCATGTTGAAGTTATAAAGCCTTGATGCTCGACTGCGATTGGAAAAAATGGTTTCCACCGCCCCGCCCACTAAAGTTTGGCGCAGCTGAATGATTTCCATAACTTTTGTTCTTCAAGGCATGAAGAAGATAACTGAGTTAATTTGAAGACTGTGGGGTCTAAGCTCTTGGACAAGATCATTTTCAAAGTAGGCATGAATTCGACAAAAATGCCGCCACACATCAAAATGGCGGACTTCCTGTTGGACTGAGAGAATGGGCCCCCCAGACTTTTTTGTGCGTCTGCTCATGATGAATCTGCGTACCGTATTTCGTTGGTCTACACGCATGCGGAAGGCAGGGAGGAACATTAGGGGGCGCTACAGAGCCCGCAGGTCACGACCACGCCCAGTGACAATGCAGGATCATAATTTTCGCCGGATGTGACGTATATTCCAAATTTGGTGAGTTTTGTTTAGGCATCCAAAACTGCAGTCAAACTTGGAGAAGAAAATTTCTGTCCTTCCAATTACAATAGGGACCTCACAGGTCGATGACCTGCTCGGGCCCTAATAATCATTTGAAAAACAATAGGATCCTTGCAGGTTCCCTGCTCGGGCCCTAATAATAATTATAATCATTTGAAAAACAATAGGGACCTCACAGGTCCACGCTTGCGGCCTACGGCGCTGTCGGACTGCGCACTCACCTGTTACTTGCATGTCACGACGGCAAGAAATCGTGGTGCTATAGATATGACACAGATTTGATGCACAGATATATGCAGGGCATATGCAGATATTTGGCGCAGATAGGACATTATATGGTGAAGTTACGAGGACTTGATGCTTCATGGCGAAGGATTTAAATGGACCACACCACCACGGCCAGCAGTTACGTCAGGCTGGGGTGCCGTTGGATTGCATGCTCACTTGTTACTTTCATGTGATGCTGGGGAGAAAACAAGCAGTAAACGTCATGGCAACCGGATGATGTTTGTTGGACTTTCTGTGTCCAGTGGGTGGCGCTATGTTATGAAACAGTTTTGACGCACAGATATATTCAGGGCAACTCCCTCTACATTCCTCAAAGATTTGGTGTAGAAGGGGAATTGTATGTTGAAGTTACGAGGACTTGATGCTTTATGGCGAAGGATTTAAATTGACCGCCCCACCATGGCCAGCAGTTATGATGTAGGCGAAAGCTTTGAAAAGGTTTTCATCTTTAAGGTCTGTGGATGATACTGAGTGACTGTGAAGTCTGTTGTGTTAAATCTGTAGGAGAATGTCCTGGCAAAGAACCAGGGATGGAGAGGGGGGAATCTGGAGGTCTGGAGCCCACACAGAGTGCTCTGATCCTGGGTAAAGAACCAGGGATGGAGAGGAGAGAATGTGGAGGTCTGTAGCCCACACAGAGTGCTCTGATCCCTTGCTAAAAAAACAGGGATGGAGAGGGGGGAATCTGGAGGTTCGTAGCCCACACGAAGTGCTCTGATCCTGGGCAAAGAACCAGGGATGGAGAGGGGGAGGCTTGAGGTTGATCTCAAAGCATGAGGGACAAGGAGAGGTTGAAAGTCGATGAGTTTTGAAGGGGATTTGAAGATTTTCCCATTTACCTTCCATTCACACTAATTAGACCGCGACCAGAGTGCCACCTATTGGTCGATTCGCACCAAATTTTACACAGGCCATCATTATGCCATGGTACATAATTATGAACATTTAGGTGATAGACAGTATTTTATGAAGATATGGAAGATTGTCTGTTTTCAAGACAATATGCAGGAGTTTGCTGTTTTATATTTCGGGCATTTTATGGACTATCAAAATTCTCTTAATAACTTTTTGTCAGGAGGGTCCACAGATGCTTCATCCAAAGTTTGGTACAAATTGGTCAAATCGTCTAGGACGAGTTCAAAAAAGTAGGTTTTTCACTTTTCAAGATTTTGCGACACGTTATGTGGGAGTTATGTGTCAAAAACGCTTTCACGTGGAAAATAGCGCCACCTGCTGGTCATTTTTGGTGTGTGAGTTACAGGGGCTATTCTAGACCACCCCTATTAATTTAATTTCCATAAGTGTTATGGTGTGGGCACAGGGCCAAATATAAAATTAAACTGGCACCACAGCGCCATCTACAGTCAAATTCGTAAACCCTTCATAAGCTCTCCTCAGGAGGGCACTGACAATAACTATGCAAAGTTTCGTGTCAACCCGATGAACAGATGTGGAAATATACAATAGTTTAATTTAAAGAGCGCCACCTTGTGGTCATCACCTGAAATTTTGCAAAGGGCCTCAGCAGCTTATGGGGAAGTAGCAGTCTTAGTTTCATGTCAATAGACCATACCAATGTGGAGATATGCAACACTTCCTGTTTTGAACCAAATCTGCAGGAAGTTGATATTTAATAACTTGAGTATTGTGTGGCATATCAAAATTCTTGTAATGACTTTTGGGTCAGGAGGGTCCGAAGCTGCTACATGTAAAGTTTGGTGCAAATTGGTCGAATCATCTAGGAGGATTTCGAAAAAGTAGGTTTTTCATTGTTTGCAATTTTGCGAATATCAGGTGGGAGTTAAGAGCGAAAAAGGCTTTTGCGTTGAAAATAGCGGCATCTGCTGGTCATTTCTGGTGAGTGAGTCACAGGGACCATTCTATAGCACCTCTATGAAAGTGTTATGGTGTGGGCACAGGGCCATATATAAAATTTAAGTGGCACCACAGTGCCATCTAATGTCGAATTGGTAAACCCTTCATAAGCTCTCCTCAGGAGGGCACTGACATTAAGTAAACAAAGTTTTGTGTCAATCCGATGAACAGATGTGGAGATATAAAATAGTTTGCTTTAAAGAGTGCCACCTTGTGGTCATTGCCTAAAATTTTGCACAGGGCCTCGGGATCATGGGGAAGTAATAACCTGAGTTTCATGTCACTAGACCTCACCAATATGGAGATACACAACACTCCCTGTTTTGAACCAAATCTGCAGGAAGTTATTATTTAATAAGTTAAAAATTAAATTTTCTATTACAAGTCCCTTGATAACTTTTTGTCAGGAGGGTCCACAGATGCTGCAGTACGTTTTCGACACTTTGCGACGTAGCGGAAAAAAACGGTAGGCGGAAATTGGGGTGGCATATACCACGAGATTCAGCACAATACACTGAATGCGTGGATATAAGGTTTTTGAATGTGCGACAAAGTATATGGGAGTTATTAGCCAAAACGCGCTTTCCTTAATAACAGCGCCACCGAGTGGTAGAAATACAGGACGACAATAGATTATAAAATTTTTCGCCAGATATGACTTATATTCCAAGTTTGGTGAGTTTTGGGGTATGTTCAGGCAGTGAAAAATAGGATCATTTTGTGAGAAGAAAAATAACTAGAACTGCAAGCAGTTATGAACGGGGGCCAAGCCCCCCCGCGCAACTGGGCATTTAGTTTGACCGAGATATTAAACCATTTACATTTTTATAGCCAGCTACGGAAATTTGTTCGTTAATAATTTGCGCATTTTTTGACCGAGCAAAAGTCTTTTGATAACTTCAGATCAGGTCTAGCTGAAGAGTGTACGTGCAAAGTTTCACGCACATGGGACAAAATCCCAAGGAGGAGTTCGAAAAAGTGGGTTTTGCATATGTGGCTATTTCGCGAACCAAATGTGCAGCAGAAATGGGCGTGTCCTATGTCAAAAAATCCAGCTCTATTCAGGGAATACTAGTGCAGTGCCCGTAGGAAATATGTGTTCCTATAGAAAAGTGGGAGTTCAAGAAGCATTTTCACTGATGGCCAAATGAGGCTGTTTGAAGGTGGAACGTCGGGGATATTTAGGTTTGTTATGAAATCCGATATTCCAGGGTATAATTGTTCGTTTTTGACTATTTTTGATTTTGC
>CAEMYA010000819.1:140859-180480 GCA_903131615.1 Diplodus sargus | reverse complement strand
CCATGTTGAAACTCTCAGGTCAGTCTGATCCTGATCCGCAGAGATATTTCACACACACACACACACACACACACATACACACATACACACAGACAGACAGAAGTTCCTTGCTTTTATAGAGAGATAGAGAGATATGGATATAAGGTTTGCGAATGTGTGTACAGGCAAAAACGCGATTGCATCCATCATAGCGCCACCTAGTGGAGTACATGTGCAATTTTTGTTTTGGAAAAACTGTGTCCTATTCTTTATGTACCATATACATTTCAAAGCTCTCAGCATAATAGTTTGGCTGAAATTAATGTTTGTTATTTATCTTGTAATAAGCCACGCCCACATTGACCAGTCATGACCACCTTCTAGATATGGCCTCAGGATAGGCCCTACATCATACCGACCAAATTTCGTAAAAATCGGTCTCGCCGTTCAAGAGATTTAAACTTCCCATATTTTTAGCGCCCCCTACTGGTCAAAGTTCGCCAAATTCGGCTCATCCTTTCCCAGTGTCATGGCAACCAAGGATCTGAAATTTGGTGTTAATAGCATTTAGTTTGACCAATATATCCAACAGTTTACATTTTCATAGCTAGCTACAGAAATTTGTTCGTTAATAATTTGAGTGTACTTGCCAATCACGCAGATCGGACAAAATCCCAAGGAGGAGTTCGAAAAAGTAGGCTTTCCAGTTTTTGCGATTTTGCGAAAAAAAAGTTATAACCGGAAATGGGCGTGGCCAATATAGGCAAAAACGTATTTTCCCCTGTTATAGCGCCCCCTGCAGGCGGATATATGTAGTTTTTTGTGTGTGAGATATTCACAGGAATCTGGACCAACCTTCCAAATTACATGGCCCTCCCTTGCACAGTTTAGGCTGCAGCACCACTTTTAGCCGGAGAAAAATTAAAATTAAAATCTTTACAATTACAATAGGGTTCCTAGGACCCTCTGCCCCTCGGGCTTGGCCCCCTAATAATCCTTAGAAAAACAATAGGGACCTTGCAGGTCTACCTGCTCGGGCCCTAAACATAATGTGTTCTATGGCTGCTGTGGCAAACAAATTTCCCCGTTTGTGGGATAAAAAAGGAATACGGATTCTGAGTGATAAATTCATTATGGAACCAAATTTACTGATTTTTTTTTTTGTGACAAAGTTGTGTGTGTTCCACATTCAAAGAAAATGACAGTTGTAGAAATCATTAGAACTGAAGACTGTGATGATAAACATTTTCTTTTGTATGTAATCTTTTTACCATTACTGTATGTTCAGGAAGCATTCTGCATGTTCTCAGTAATTTTGGAAAATGCACAGTGAAAGATCATCACAACCCTTTATTCTTCTGCTCATACAGTGGCAGTGGAGAAGATGGATTCCATGCTTTCGGCTGAAGGAGCTTGGAGCTCTCAGTACAAAGATATCAGCGATATGGATGAGCTTAAGGCTCCAGATTGTGCTGAGACTTTCATGACTCTGCTACAGGTCATCACTGGTAAGACTATTCATTAAAAACATTTTGATTGGTCAGTATTCTTCTTTTCATTTGAATTTTGTTAAGTTCAATAATTTATTACCATGTCAACATAATTGAATGAAATTTATCTCAGTGAGGTCACCCTAACACAGACAAGGGAACTACTCACTCAAAATACATAAAATATATTAAAAGAGTGTGAATATATTAGATACAATTGGATTTATAAAACAAATACATAAAGTCAAACGGTATAGACAGAAATTCTAATTAAGTGCATAGCAAAAACATTTGCCATCAGTCCAATAATTAAACGCTACCTCAGGGTTGAGTTAGATTGTTAAGGGAGCAGACAGCTTCAGGATATGTGCTTTTCTGACATCTGCTTGTTCTTGTCTGAATACATACTGTATGTCTTGGCTGCTTGATAAAATGGCACCAAGCCATTGCAAGAAACACATTTTTTAAAATGTTCCTCGAAAAGAAAAGTCTCTGATGAGCTTTCTTTAAAATAATTATGATGTTACCCCTCTGCACTTTTCAAAATGGAAGAGGTTGTCACTTTCAGAAATTTGTATCTGTCCACATGTTGCTCCTAAATTTGAACTTGTTCTTTAAAAATTTGGAGCAACCCGCACCATTGCAGTGAGAATGTACAGTATATCAAAGGGTAGAACATCATGAGAAACGGGTAAATATGGTTGTGTACATTACGTCATTATAGCACACATACACGTATAACAACATTGTTAATAGCAGCAGCTTAGGGGATGTGAGTATGTCATCAGAGACTATAAAATGTAAACACTGATTCATTTAATCAAAATACACCAAACTAGTTATCACCGCTTTATGTGAGATGTGTGTTCAATCTTCTCAGAAAGCATCACATTTGTCCCTTTGAAGTCCTAGTCATACATAACTTGGT
Source organism: Diplodus sargus (assembly GCA_903131615.1). Classification (NCBI taxonomy): domain Eukaryota; kingdom Metazoa; phylum Chordata; class Actinopteri; order Spariformes; family Sparidae; genus Diplodus; species Diplodus sargus. Next base: position 178,083 of record CAEMYA010000819.1, on the reverse strand, counting down.
CATATATAAGATAGTGGGAGGTTCCTTACAAGGGGTGGAACAAAACATTGATACGCCAACATATTGTCCTTCATCCTTCCTTGTGCAATACGAGTATTGAAATGCTGGAGCCAAATATCTAAATTTTAAGTAACAATACAAGGCATCAAATTTGCAAAATGCTACATTAAACTGGATCCAAAGTATGAAATACAGAGCAGAAAATGGTTGCAGAAAAAGCTACTCCAGCTTTTTATGATACCACGAGAGGAAAGGTGGAGGATGCCCTCCAGTCTACAGAAAGTATTGTGCTCACCTGCGATGGATGGACTTCATTGGCCCCGCAGTTCTATGTCGCAGTCACTGCAATTTTATTGATAACGAGTGGAAAATGCACTCCTAATTACTACAAACAAGGGGGATGCACAAGACTCATGCACTCAGAGAAGCACACTGAGCACACTCTGAGCATGCTGTGATTAGTTGCTGTTCCTACAAAAGAACACACAATTGGCTGAAAAGGCTAAAAAGCTGTGGGAAAGAAAGATGAAAGAGTTTGAAGAGGTGAAAAAGGGTTGTAAAGGAGTAAAGTTAAAGGCAGAAAGAGCTTAAAATGGCTGCACACGTGGTGGAGCAGGAGCAGAGCCAAAGATGAAAATGTCCCCATTAGAATGAATGGGAAAATGCTTCCCAAACCCCTGCGATTTTTGAAAAAACTGTAATGGTTATCACCAAAATATTTATATATTATAAAGTTGGAATGGTGTCTGTAGCTCAAAAGAAGGATGAATATTTTAAAAAGCTGAAATGGCAGAAAAGCTTGGGAGGGCTAACAGAGTTCATAAAGTTTGACATTTTCATAGCTGAACATGAAGCGGAATGTTTAAAGGAGTTGAAAAGGCAGAAAGATGAATATTTTAAAAAGCTGAAAGGGCAGAAAAGCTTGGGGGGGGGTTAAAGAGTTTAGAAAGTTGAACATTTTAATTGCTGAACATGAAGTTGAATGTTTGAAGGAGCTGAAAATGCAGAAAAACGAATGTCTGAAAAAGTTAAAAAGCTGTAGAGTAAGAGGGCAGAAAGAGCTTAGAAATGTGAAAAAAGACTGAAAAGGCCAAAAAGTTGTAGAGTAAGAGGGCAGAAAGAGCTTAAAAAGGTGAACAAGGGCTGAAAGGTGGCAAGTTAAAGGCAGAAAGAGCTTGAAATGGCTGCACACATGCTGCAGCAGGAGCAGAGACAAAGACAAAAATGTCCCCGGGGTGAATGGGAAAACACCTCCCAAACTCCTGCGATTTTTGAAAAAACTGTGATGGTTATCACCAAAATATTTCTATGTGGATTTACAGGAGGAGTTCCTGAACGCGGTCATGTCATTCATATTTCTAGAGCGTGTAAAATGAGGGCAGGAGAGCGAGAGAAAAATCAGGTACCGTCTGCACTTTTCCAGAAAATTCAGCTCAAAATTAACATTGCGGCTTACGGGAGAGCAGCTGGAGTTGTTGTTGCTCTCAGGCTTCTCAATCCAAAACTGTAAATCGTACATCTGAAAGCCAACAAGATTTCCTACATTTCTATGCATATGTTGTCTCTGTGGAGTAAACGATATGGGATATAAATCAAGTTGAAGAGAATTTTTTTCCTAATGTTTGAAGCTGCTCTGCACTCTGGCGATGATGTCACGCACTCTAGCTTACGCAATACACACCCATTATAAAATCAGAAGAAGGGCTAAAAATCCTTCAAACTAAAACTGCGACATTTTCAAAACCGTACAAGATTTTTAAAAACAGGTCTGCTGACTTGTTTAAAGTTGGAATGGCGTCTCTAGCTCAACGTATGAGGGACTAGAAGAGGTTGAAAGGCGATGAGTTTTGCAGAGGATTTTAAGGTTTTCCCATAACAACAATGTTATTTTTTTTTTTTTTAAAAAAGCTGAAAAGCTGAAAAGCTCAAGGCTGAAAGAGCTTAAAAAGCTGAACGGTTTCAATAGCTGAACGTATGCAGAAGTTATAGAATTTATTTTAATTTGAAACATTCCCCATAAGGATGAATAGGAAAAATTTGGCAGAAAACCTGAATATTTCCGAAAGTATAATAGATAGAAAAGCCAAAAGTAATAGCCATCATGTCCTTAAAACGCTGAACATTTTGATAGTTGATTGTTTTCAGTAGCACAAACTTTGTAGGAGCAGATAGGTGCCAAAAAACGTACGGAAGAATAATAAAATCAAATTCCAGAAGAACAATAGTGTGAATGCCTTTAGCATTCATACCAATAAACAAGAAGAACAATAGACTAGATGATAGATAATAACTAGAAAAAAATTTATTTCCTGCGAAAATACCGTGTGAATGGTGAAGGCTGAAGCGAAATGCGCTGAATGTACTGCAGAAAAGCTGAAAAAGTTGAAAAGTTCAAGGCCGAAAGAGTTTAAAAAGTTGAACATGTTGATCGCTAAACAGTTTCTGTAGCTGAACATGAAGCTGAATGTATAAAGAAGCTGAAAAGGCAGAAAGATGAATATCTGAAAAGGCTAAAAATCTGTAGACTAAGAGGGCTAAAAGAGGTTAAAAAGGTGATAAAAGACTGAAGCTGAAGAGGGCTAAAAGACTTGAAAAAGTTGAACATTTTAATTGCTGAACATGAAGTTGAATGTTTGAAGGAGTTGAAAAGGCAGACAGATGAATATCTGAAAAGGCTAAAAATCTGTAGACTAAGAGGGCTAAAAGAGGTTAAAAAGGTGATAAAAGACTGAAAAGGCCGAAAGGTTGCGGAGTAACAGGGTTGAAAGCGCTTAAAAAGGTGAAAAAAGACAGTAAAGGCGGAAAAGTTGTGGAGTAACAGGGTTGAACGAGCTTAAAAAGGTGAAAAAAGACTGAAAAGGCCGAAAACTTGTAGAGTGAGAGGCCAGAAAGAGCTTAAAAATGTGAAAAAAACTGAAGAGGTGGAAAGTTAAAGGCAGAAAGAGCTTAAAAATGTGAAAAAAGACTGGAGAGGTGGAAAGTTAAAGGCAGAAAGAGCTTAAAAAGGTGAAAAAAGACTGAAAAGGTGGAAAGTTAAAGGCAGAAAGAACTTAAAATGGCTGCATCGTCTATGTCAAGTAAAAGATGTGGGATCCAAATCCAGCTGAAGAAAAGCCTTTCTCCAGATTTTCCAGCTGCTCCCCACTCGAAAGATGTTGTCATGCTCTCGAGCTCAGGCACTACACACGCATACACACGCTGGAGAAGTAAGAGAGCCAGAGATGAAGCGGTCCCTATAAGAATGAATGGGAAAACACCTCCCAAACCCCTGCGATTTTTGAAAAAACTGTAATGGCTATGGCAAAAATATTTACATGATGAGTGAGAGGAGACATGGCTGAACTCGGTCATGTTGTTTTTATTTCTGGAATGTGAGAAATGAGGGCAGAAATGCGAGAGACAAATCAGGTACCGTCTGCTCTCGTCTAGAAATTTAGGCTCAAAATTAACATTGCGGCTTATGGAGCGGCTGGTTGGGTTTTTGTCGCTCCAGGGCTTCCACATCCAAAACTGTCAGTCGTACATCTAAAATGAGACCATCAGCTGAAAGCCAACAAGATTTCCACATTTCTATGCATATATTGTCCATGTCAAGTAAAAGATGTGGATTCAGAATAAAGCTGAAGACAATTTTGTCTCCCATTCTCCGAGCGGCCTCACACTCTAGCGATGATGTCACGCACTCTAGCTGACGCAATACACACCCATTATAAACTCAGAAGAGGAGCTAAAAGTTCTTTAAACTAAAAGTGTGATTATTTCAAAACCGTACAAGATTTTTTAAAAATGAATACAGGTCCAATAGGTCAAGGTTTTGTGAGTGTTTTAAAGTTTGAATGGTGTCTCTCGCTCATCGTATGAGGAACAAGAAGAGGTTGAAAGTTGAGAAATTTTGAAGAGGATTTGAAGACTTTCCCATTTGCGTCAATGTTAATTTTTTGGGGGAAAAAGCTGAATTGCTGAAAAAGCTGAAAGGTTGAAAAGCTCAAGGCTGAAAGAGCTGAAAAAGCTGAACATTTTAAAAGTTTAATGGTTTCAATAGCTGAATGTATGTTGAAGTTATAGCAGAATGAAATTTGAAAAAATCCCCATAAGGATGAATGGGCAAAATTTTGCAGAAAAAGCTGAATATTTCCAAAAGTATAAAAGATAGAAAAGCCAAAAGTAATAGCCATCATGTCCTAAACAAGCCGAACATTTTGATGGTTGAATGGTTTCAATCGCTCAAAATTTGTAGGAGGAGATAGGTGCCAAAAAACGTACGGAATCCGGAATAATAAAAATACAGTGTGAATGCTGAAGTCTGAAGCGAAATCTGCTGAATGTACTTCCGAAAAGCTGAAAAAGTTGAAAAGGTCAAGGCCGAAAGACCTTAAAAAGTTGAACATGTTGATAGCTGAACACTTTCTGTTGCTGAACATGAAGCTGAATGTATAAAGAAGCTGAAAAGGCAGAAAGATGAACATTTTAAAAAGATGAAGAGACAGAAAAGTTGAAAAGGGCTGAAAGACTTGAAAATGTTGAAGATTTTCATAGGTGAACATGAAGCGGAATGTTTGAAGGAGTTGAAAAGGCCGAAAGATGAATATCTGAAAAGGCTAAAAAGCTGTAGAGTAAGGGGTCTGAAAGAGCTTAAAAAGGTGAAAAAAGACTGAGAAGACCGAAAATTTTCTCGAGTAAGAGGGCAGAAAGAGCTTAAAAACGTGAGAAAAACGTGAGAAAAGACTGAAAAGGCCAAAAGGTTGTCGAGAAAGAGGGATGAAAGAGCTTGAAGAGGTGTAAAAAGGTTGAAAAGGAGAAAAGTTAAAGGCAGAAAGCTTAAAATGGCTGCACACATGGTGGAGCAGCCGAGTCAAAAAAGGCAAAATGCCTGCCAAACCCCTGCGATTTTTGAAAAAACTGTAAGGGTTATCACCAACATATTTATATATTATAAAGTTGTAATGGTGTTTGTAGCTCAAAAGAAAGATGATTTTTTTAAAAAGCTGAAAAGGCAGAAAAGTCAAAGGGGGCTGAAAGAGTTGAAAAGGTTGAACTTTCATTTGCTGAACATGAAGCTGAATGTTTGAAGGAGTTGAAAATGCAGAAAGATGGATATTTTAAAAAGCTGAAAAGGCAGAAAAGCTGACGGGGGCTGAAAGAGTTTAAAAAGTTGACCATTTTAATTGTTTAACATGAGGTTAAAAGTTTGAAGGAGTTGAAAAGGCAGAAAGATGAATATGTGAAAAGGCTGAAAAGACTGTGGAGTAAGAGGGCTGAAAGAGCTTAAGGGTGAAAAAAGGCTGAAAGGTGAAAAGTTAGAGGCAGAAAGGGCTTAAAGGCAGAAACACACCGGCCCAACCGTTGGACGTCTGAAGTGTTTGGAGAGACTCGGACGAGGTCGGGAACATGTCTGTTCGGTGTGTTCAGCTGCGTTGGAAGCTTTCGGAGCTGTTCGGACGTTGTCTGCTCCGATTCAGCATGCGAAGTCTGAGGAGGAGGGCTGTCGGACATCTGAGCCATTGGATTCTCTGATTGGTTGTGTGCTAGCTGAATGGCCGTTCTGATTGGCGGTGTGCTAGCAAACAGCGCGCTGCTTGGGAGAGCAGAATACTGTGTGCACTTTGTTTTTCTATGGACTCCATTCCGTCATTCCCCATTTTCAAATCAAATCAAGTCAATTTTATTTATATAGCCCAAAATCACAATCACATTGCCTCAATGGGCTTTACAGTCTGTACAGTGAACAACATCCTCTGTCCTTAGACCCTCGGTTCGAGTGAGGAAAAACTTCACGTTGATGGAAAAAAAAACTTTTAACAGGGTAAAAAAAACAATGGAAGAAACCTCAGGAAGAGCCACAGAGGAGGGATCCCTCTTCCAGGACGGACAGACATGCAATAGATGTTGCGTGTACAGAAAAGAGCAACAAATCACAGTTTACAAGTTACATCAACAGAAAGTCTGATACAAGTTATGTGAAAAATTGAGTGGATCCAGGAGACGATCGAGCAGGACGAGGCATCACCAAGTGCTGCCCAAGCCAGACGACCTCCTGTCCACCATGATGACCTGGAAGAGAGCAGGCCACACAGGAGAATTAGTAAAGGACAGAGAGAGGCATCAAGATTTACAGGAATGTAGATATCAGGAGGCGGTGAAGCAGAGGAGAGCAGGAATCCAGCAGAGCCCAGGGTGTGACGGTCCGGATCAGTCAGTATTTCAAGGCAGCAGGAGCCCTGGAACGGTAGATGGTCCCAGGATGCCGTGGTCCATCAGAAGGGAGCCTGAAAGAAAGAGAGGAGGAGAAGAGAGAAAAAAGGAGGAGGGGGAGGAGGAAGCTACAGAGAGTGTAGAGAGTGACACAGCTTGTGGGAACAGAAAACAAAAACAAAGGTTAGAGAAATGCAATATTGATCAGAATAAACATATTGTTTCTTGTCGGCAGCACAGTGTAGTCTTATACTGTAGGAACTCATTGAGACTGACACCGACCCACTGAAGAAGCTCACATGTGATGTCAAGGGCTAATTAAAGGCTACGTCAAAGAAGTGAGTTTTGAGTTTAGATTTAAAGGCGTCAACAGAGCCAGATTGTCTGATGTCAGCTGGGAGGTTATTCCAAAGGAAAGGAGCCCGATAGGAAAAAGCCCTGCAGCCAGCTGACTTCTTCTTGATCCTGGGAACCATGTTTTGCAGGCAGTTCTGGCACGAGACTGGCTGTTATTATGTCCATTAAGGACGAATTAATCTGTGTTCATTTGGTAATGCCTCGCTGCATGTTGAGTATGCAGCTGTTTTCATCCGTAAGCCTATAGTGAAAATGACACAGAAATAAGCAGATTCAACGTGCTCACTCAGAAAGTCTGGCTGAGGACGGCTGTGAGCCGATGCTTATGCAAGTAGCCTCCTGTGGTAGTGTCACCACAGGAGCAGAGTCAAAATCTCAGGCTTTAGGAACGCGTACTATTGTGCGCTATTCCTGTTCGGAAAAAGAGCCAAAGCGAAAAATATAAGCCACTTTCAAACTCCAGCTTTTCAGGCAAGTCTCAATGCTGACTCAGCATTCACACTTACAAATTCCAGAAGGACAATAGTGTGCATAATGAAATAAATAATGAGAAGAAATTGTTTGTCAGCTTGATACAAAATACAAAAGAGAGAAACAAAGCGTCCAGAGTCTTCCTATTGACTCAGAGTGTCTGACACTCAGAGTGAGCTGAACAGTTTGATGGCCACAGGCAGGGGATCTTGGTGGGATCAGTCTAGCAGTGAATGTACTCCTGTGGCTGACCACCATGTCATGGTGTGGATGGAAACCATTGTCCAAGATGACATGTAACTTGGACGGCATCCTCCTCTCTGACCTCACCGTCAGAGAGTCCAGCTCAGACCCCACAACGTCACTGGCTTTGCAGATGTATTGCATTTTTATCAGCCAATGTGCTATTAGGGCTCGAATTTTGATTGTAATTTCGTTTTTTTGGGTCAAACGATCTCCAAACTAATATAATCAAGTTAAAACAATTCATTTGTCATTTGTCAATTCAGTCCCTCCCCCAAAGCATTCAATGTGGCCCTGTCGCACTCATCCACCAGATACGTGTCTACTGCGTTACCGCAGCTGATAAGTTTCACTTTAGTCTATGTGTTAACTTCAACCAGGTCTGCTGTGCTGCGTATCTGCTGCGTATCTGCTCCGTACCAGCAGGACTTCTATTTCTGGTGGATCAGCGTCATCAGCCTAATTTAGCACAGAGCAGACAGGAAGTCACGCACAGAAACAACAACATAACATCCGGTAACTTTTCAAAATAAAACACTCGTCACGTGTTGACGCCAGCTATCTCAAAAAAGACACAAATACAAGCTCTTCTTCTAATCCTTCGGTCAGAAACACTTTTTGTTGTTATGTTATAACACATATCTATAACTGTGGTCGCAAGTGATTATGTGATTATCGTGGGAACTCCTCGGTCTCGCGACGCCAGTTGGCAGTACTGCGCCGTGGCGGACTCAAAATACAAACGGTGGGGGTTGTTGGACAGCGGTGCAAAATCGGACCGGAGCCGTAACCAGCGGCACAAGAAAATAACAGCTGCCATTGGATACTTTTTAGCAAAAGAATCTTATTTGATTTTCTAAGTTTATTTATTTTATTTTTTGAATGTTATATAGAAATTGCAGAACAGTTGGATACATATTTGTACATTATTTTCAATTTGAACATTTTGTATTTTTCGATTTAAACATTTTGTGTATTTTTGAAGGGAAAATTTCAACGTTCTCACTTACAAAGTCTTCTTTTTTGGAGAGAAATACTGAAAAATGCATCATGTTTCCAAACTCAAAAATAATCGTTTAAATAATCACGATTTCAATATTGACCACTATAATTGTGATTTTTTTTTTTTCCATAATCGAGCAGCTCTATGTGCTATGAATCCAAAATAATCCAACACTGGTGCTTTTCTGTTGTTCACCTCACTTAAGAAGCTCTTCTCGTCATCATGTTTGCCCATTATTTTAATTCTGGAGATTTGGGTGTCTTCCAGTGTCTACGTATTATCCTAGCAGCCACTGCGATGCCCACCATGATCAACAAGAATTCACTACGTGATTTGTTGTGTATTTGGGTTTTATCCCCTAATAAGTCTTGGTGATGATTAGGGCTGGGTACCGAACTTCAGTTCTTTTATGGCACCGACCAAAATGCTTAGGTAGCCCCAAGTATCGAAATATGCCCCGTCTTTCTGTGCCAAGTTTCAGTGCCCAGAGGTTAATCATGTGATCAAGATCTGATAATGCTGCTGGTGATTGGCTCTAACATATTACATGTGATTGCGGCATGCAGGAAAAATACATCCGTGGTTACCAGAGACACTTTGTGGTTACGCCCACAGACGGGGTTCACATGTGTCTATGTTGTGAACTGTAGTTGTGTGTGTCGTCGAACTGGTTAAAAAAATGCCACAAGGTGAAAAGCATTATAGCAAAACTGATGCCAATCTTCCTTGATGCAATATATGCTAAAAAGTTATCGTTTCTAAGGCTGGCAACATGACTAATTTGATGAAGCAGGTGACCATGCCCAGAATCAATTTAAAGGAGTCATCACCCGGAAATTACAATTTCTCTTGTTAAAACATGCATATTGGTGTTGGACCTCAGGTGAAACTTGCCTGAAAAGCTGGAGTTTGAAAGTGGCTCAGTTTTTTCGCTTTGGCTCTTTTTCCGAACAGGAATAGCGCACAAGGGTGCGCATTCCTAAAGCATGAGATTTTGACTCTGCTCCTGTGGTGACGTTACCACAGGAGGCTACTTGCATAAGCTTGCATAAGCACCGGCTCACAGCTGTCCTCAGCCAGACTTTATGAATGAGCACGCCGAATCTGCCTATTTCGCTGTCATTTCCACACCATACATCGTGACTACCAGCATTAAAACTCAGCTCTTACATGTAAAACATGAGTGTGAAAAGTAAGGAGGAAAAAAAATGTACCATTCAGAGACATCCTGCCGTAAACGTGTCTCTTCCACCGTCTCTACCTCTTTACTCTTCTGTTCGGGTTCCGACTTCGGTTCGTACATAAATGCCTGAATTCCGTAAGGTTCGTCATTTAGTGTGTGCGCCATGAGAGGGGGCTGTTTATGTTTTGGAGTCTATATGCATGCAGGCTAGCCCCCCATTCTGGCTCTGTCCTTCCTGCGGCCAATCAACGCGTGCCTCATTACATATTAATACAGTGCCCATCCGGACCAGTCAAAACCTCCTGCGAGAAAGTCGCGGTATGAAAAAGTGTCAGAACAAGCTCTATGTTTGATTGTTTTTTATGGGGTTTTTTTTTTCTAATAAGTTTTAAGAATTGATCCAAAGCGATCCAAGGGGGACTGGATACATAAAAAAACAGGTGATGACTCCTTTAAGAGCAGAAAGTTGCTCCCTGTTTCACTGTAAGAAGAGCCAACTGCAGCCATCCTCCTCTCAGCATTAAAGTCTGCATGTGGACATTACAGAACCCGAGCTGCCTGATTGAAAATCTCCACCACCAGACTCCAGTGTATAATGCTAACTTAAGATATTAGTGTGTAGCTTTATTTTATGGCTATGTAGCTAGCTAAAGCTAGAGATTGACAGTAACAGATAAAGCTTGGCTTGTAAAGATGTGCTCATCAATCGAGTCGGCTGGTTAAACAGGTCACCTAATGTTCACTGTTAAAATTCTCCTCACAGTAGACACCATCAGCCAGGAGCGGGCTTTTCTGTGTCCTGAGAAAGCAGACGTGTTGATTTTTCTGAAGAAAAACTGCTAAGTGAAAAGGTCCTCAGTATGTAGCAGTGAGCATTAGATATTGACTTGTCACTTGTTTGCAAGTGTTCTTTTGCACTGGAAATTATTTGTTGGTTATTTTTTCTGTAAGAAAACTGCTTGCAGTGGAAAAATGCTGAAAAGCTGAGAAGTAAAACTCAAGATTTGCACTGTAATGTGTTATGTCATTTTCTTTTTGTTAGAATTGATATTATAAAATTGGTATCAAAAAATCGTTCAGGAACCGCTATCGAAGTGAAGGTATCTGTATCAGTACCGGTATTGAACATTTTTGATTGATACCAACAGAAAATTTTTTTTTTTATATACTTTTACCAATAAAGTGGCATCACTGTCACATTTTAAAGCAGTATAATTTGCTTAGCTTTGATAATTTCCTAAAATGTTCATCTGTCAAACTGGTTTTTCAGTGTTTGCAGGACTTGGCACCAGATGTGCTGTGCAGTCTTTTTAGCAGACAAAAATAGTGATGGGATCAGCAGGGGTACGGCAAGCGATAACTGTAAAATCTCACACTGTAAGACCTCCTCTGGGCAATCAGCCTTTTCTGTAAAGGGTTCCCAGATGTGGAATTCACTACCGACCGAAATGAAATTAACCCGAGACATTAACATTTTTAATAAAAATGTTAAAGTCTGGCTGAAACAAAATCAGAGATGTGTGCATTTTTGATGGGTCATGACTTGGTATGATTTTAGATGTATTGCACATTTTATTGTGTTGTTATGTAACTTTGATGTCTTTCTTCTTACCTTCTTTCTTCTATTAAAAGCCTAACAAGGGATGGGAGTTGGAAACTAGCATTAGCTATAATCTTTGTATGCAGAACATCAGTCACATTGACTTGTTTGTAACGAGTGGAAATGTTACTATGGTTACCTGCATTGTCCCTTTCAAATAAACTACATTAAATTAAATTACTGAGAGCTGAAGAAATCTCCAGAATCAACTCTGAACTGATATAAAGGACTGCAAGATTCCTTGAAGCCAAAAGCAAAGCCTATTGTTTGCTATATGAATTGTCAGTCTATGAGGAGTGCCATCACACCCATATGTTGTCTGGACTGTTTGGTTTACAGAGAGGTTGCTACAAATTATGAGCACCTGTGAATGCCATCTTAACTATATAATGTCTGTTCTGTATGGTTGAGGCTGCTGCCGGAAAAAAATTAGTCATTGCCGAAGTGACAGCGCAGGCCCCATTTTATATCCCAAATACTCCAGGTCAGTGGCCTAGTATCTGGTCTCTTGTGGCCATAGTTTCTGGCACACATAAGCCACTTGCTTCCGGTCAACTCCGTCCCCCTGAAGTAGGACAGCTCTCAGCTTGTCTGGGCTCTGCAATAGTGGGTCATGGCAGAGTGCCCCCTTCAGTTTGATTAAAGTTTTTTCATGTTGTTCTTCACACAGCAATTGATTAGGGGAGGAAAATGAATCACATCAAATTAGTCAGTGGCCGTTTTTAGACGGGGCAGAAAGTTGCCAATTTGCCCGTCCTTTTGGCGGCGAGGTCCGTGGTTTTAGACAGAGGCCGACAAATTGAGGGTCCGTCTTGGTCTGCCGATTTGCCGCCTTTAAGGGTACACTTACTTCCGCCTCGCCTGCTATCTAAATCCGAGGCGTCAATGTGCCGGCCCCGGCACTCTAAAAAGGGCTAGTCTGATATTAGAACGTTGTCAGTTCTGATTACATTGAACTCCATCTCTGTCTTAATTCAAGATATTTATTGAACTACTGGGAGACACAGCTAGTGTTCTCTAGTCTTGACGCGTTTATTAACGGGCTGCAGAATTGGTATGCTTGACACAAAAAAATCAGAAGTCAAAGAGTTAAATACATAAGAAAAGGAGAATTACTCAGTCAAGATTAGGTTACAACTCAGGACTAATGCAAGATGGAAAGCAATGATTTGATTCTGACAACTGCATGCACATAACTAAACAAATAAAAAAGTCAGTCCATTTCATTCAATTATGATGAATTGAGGGTTCTCTCAGCCTGGGGAATAAAGCCTCTCTGTAAGCCTGGTGGTTGCCAGAGGGCAATATAGTGAACAGACTATGGCAGGTGTTTTCTTTAAGTATCTTTTGGGTGCAGACATCTCACTCCACCGATGTCACTGATGCTTGATATGTGGCTACCAATGATGATCTGGGCAGCAAGATGATTTCCAATAATGATGGCATTCTCCACATACCTCATTAAACATTTACAGAGAATTTTTGCACATTTTCAATCATGGTTTCTTTGTACCCTGCCATACTTAGAGCGGTACCGAGCCTTACCCTGTCCTTCTGCACAACTGAAGTTTTTGGGGCTACAGAGAGAACTAGTTGATGACTTCCGCATCCGACTCACCCAGGTAAAAATGACAGTAACTTTACTGTATATGTCGGTGAGTGTGTGTGTATATATATGTGCATATAATGTGTGTGTGTGTTTGTGTGTGTAGATATGTATATATGTGTGTATATATGTATGTTTATGTATGTATATATTGGGGCTGTCAAACGATTAATTTTTTTAATCGCGATTAATCGCATGTTGTCCATAGTTAACTTGCAATTAATCGCAGATTAATCGCAATTTTTTGGGGGGGCACATTTTTTTCTGTTCTAAATACATCTTAATGTATTTTTTCATGCTCTTAATACTTTTAGAAACTTCTCTCGTCCCAGAAGTTCACTTATGTACCTGTCATACAAGTGAAAAAGTACTTCAGTTATTGAATATTTCTCCCGATAGAAATTCCCCCAAATTATGCCAAAGCACATTTTTTCGACACAGAAAATTGTATAATGACCAGCAGGAGACCACTGATGTGTGGAGTGATTTTGGTGACACTACACTGAATAATAGTGAAGCTATTGAATATTTTTTTTTGTATCTCTTTTCGGTGTTGCACTTTGTAGACGGTCCCTGCGCCCTCGTCTCACTGCCGGCTGACCATAGAGACCAGAGTTAATGTCCAGATGCTCGTTTTGATGAAAATACGGTTGTAGCTCGTTGTCTTCCTAATTACGGTAGTACAGAGTCGTTGTTTGTGTTTTTAACAATGTTTCGCTTATGAGTTATTGATCCGGGAAGTTCGAATCAGTGAATATATTTACAACTTTACCGAATTATATCATGCCACATAAGTCAGTTACGCATCATATCAAAACTGGCTGAGCTCGCTTGCGTACCTGTGCTGTAAGTGTCGTTATTCAGTTTTGAGATACTGCTGCTGTTTGAGAGGCTTTCACGTTAGATCATCGTGATGATGAGACTCCACCTGCACGAACCACGGACGCATTGAAGTTACTGTGAGTGACTACTGTGCACCCGAGTGGCTGTAATTCAAGGCAAGAACACTGCGCTGACCGGGCCAGGGGCATAAAGGCCACCGTGTTCTTCCCGAACCGCCAACCCTGCTTCTTCTTCTGATTCCCTTTCTTATTCTTCTGCCACCATCTGGATCAAGACTACAGGTGCCACCGGCGGCCGTAAATCATACAATGCGTGTTTCTATTTTTTTATACCGAGCGTTAATCGAGCGTTAAAAAAAATAATGGCGTTAAGAGGATGTAATTAACGCGTTGACTTTGACAGCCCTAGTATATATGTATGTAAATGTTTAATATATGTGTAAATATATATATATGTATGTACATATATGTATATATGTATGTAAATGTTTTCCAAAACTTGCCTTAGCCCATCCTATCGTTTAGTCGACAAATCATATATGTATACGGGCTCCAGACTGCGACCAAGTGAATCTGGGAGTTAGAATGACAGCTGGCTGAGGAATTGTGTGTTAGATGGGCAGGGACTAGCACTTTAAGTGGCTAATGTGTGGAGGGGGAGGGTCCGAAAGTTGTTCCAGAAGGAGAAGGTTTCACTTTCAGTGAACAATGGTGAAACAAACTACGTGATTCTACCAGATACATGTCTGCTGCCTGGTGGAGCTGAGCTGGTTTTTCACCTGAGCTAATGTCTTAACTTCCACCAGGTCCGCTGCGCTGCGTATTGGAGCAGATATGCAGGACTTCGGCTGAATTAAGCACCGAGCAGACAGGAAGTCACGCACAGCAACATCTGGTTACTTTTTGAAAATAAAACACTCCATGTTGACACCAGCACACAAATCAAAAAAAAAAGAAACAAACACAAGCTCTTCTAGTAATCCCTCAGTCGGGAGCACTCCGTGTTGTTGTTTTTATAACACACACACCTATAACTGCGGCACTGCAAAACCGGATTTTTCATAAAAGCACAAGAATCTTTGATTATCCAACCATGACCTATGTACGAGTTCCACTGACATACAGTCCCCCCACTAAATCAGCCATTCCGCAGTTATAGGTATGTGTTATAAAAACAACAATACAGAGTGTTCCCAACCGAAGGATTACTAGAAGAGCTTGTCTTTTCTTGTGTGCTGGTGTCAACATGGAGTATTTTTATTTTTAAAAAGTGACCGGATGTTCCTGTGCGTGACTTCCTGTCTGCTCGGTGCTAAATTCAGCTGAATTGCTGCGTCCTGCTCCGGCATCTGCCGAAGTCCTGCATATCTGCTCCGATCCGATACGCAGCGCAGCGGAACTGGTGGAAGTTAAGACATTAGCTCAAGTGAAATCCAGCTCAGCTCCACCAGGCAGCGGACACGTATCTGGTAGAATCACGGAGTCAGTTCGCCATTGTTCGCTGAAAGTGAAACCTTCTCCTTCTGCGCTCGGCACAACTTTCGGACCCTCCCTCTCCACACATTAGCCACTTAAAGTGCTAGTCCCTGCCCATCTAACACACAATTCGCCTGCTAGTTGTCATTCTAACTCCTAGATTCACTTGGTCGCAGTCTGGAGCCCGTATTGTGTTAAAGAAAAAGAGACAAGTTGCCAATGCTGCTTTTTTTCGTCCTAGGTGATGAAGGAGGAGTCTCGCTGCCCATTAGGTGCTCGTTATTGCGCCATCCTTAATGCTGTCAACTACATATACACCATCCTGGGAGACTGGGGAGACAATGTGGTGTGTGGATTTTATTCTATGTATTTACTTTATTAATGCCTTTTTGCCAGAGCATCTGCAGGATATTACCAATGCTGGATATTTCTCAATTGCACAGTCCCTTGTTTTTATATGAAAGATAATTTCACTGAGATCGTCTCCTCTAGAATCCATATCCCAAAAAGTTTAGTTGCTGGGTACAAACTCAGTAAAAAACTTGCTAATCCCTTTGGACATAAACTCAATTGAAAAGAGTGCACAGACATATTTATATATCTATATCTATATCTATATCTATTGTATATATATATATATACACACATAGCCATTCACCGCATCAACATCATTTACGCCAGCAAGTTTCAAACAAGTTGATTGATCACATTGGTGATTTAAAAAAAAAAACAAGCAAAACTAGAAATGCAAGCAGTTATGAACCGGGGCCAAGCCCCCTGCGCGACTCGGACCCCGCGTACAACAGAGTCCACAGAAGTGGGCTCCTTCGTGGACAAAATCCACAAAATTTGGCTCATCCCTTCCCAGTCTCATGGCAACACGGGAACTCAAATTTAGTGTTAATAGCATTTACTTTGACCGAGATATCAAACAGTTTACATTTTTATAGCTAGCTACAGAAATTTGCTCGTTAATAATTTGTGCATTTTTTGACCGAGCAAAAGTCTTTTGATAACTTCAGATCAGGTGTTCAAAGCTGTCAGCATAATAGTTTGGCTGAATTAATGTTTGTTGTTTATCTTGTAATAAGCCACGCCCACATTGAGCAGTCCTGACCACCTTCAAGATATGGCCTCAGGATTGGCCCTACATCATACCGACCAAATTTCGTAAAAATGGGTGTAGCCGTTCAAGAGATATAAACTTCCCATATTTTTAGCGCCCCCTGGTGGGCAAAATTCGCCAAATTCAGCCCATCCCTTCCCAGCGTCATGACAACCAAGGATCTCAAATTTGGTGTTAATAGCATTTAGTTTGACCGAGATATCAAACAGTTTACATGTTTATAGCTAGCTACAGAAATTTGTTGAAAAGGTAGGTTTTCCATATTTTGCGAAAAAAACTTTCTAACCGGAAGTGGGCGTGGCCAATCGCAAAGTGATTCAGCTCCAGTCAGGGGATCTGGGGAAGGTTTTTGAATGTGCGACATATGGTTTGGGAGTTATAGGCAAAAACGTGCAGGCCTAGGTTATAGCGCCCCCTGCAGGCGGATATATGTAGTTTTTTGTGTCTGAGATATTCGCAGGAGTCTGGACCAACCCTCCAAATTGCACCGCCCTCCCTTGCATGGTTTAGCCTGCAGCACCACTTTTAGCTGGAGATAAATCAAAATCAAAATCTTTACAATTACAATAGGGTTCCTAGCACCGCTGGTCCTTGGAAACGCGTATGCTTGCCCCCCTTCATAACTGCTTGCAGGTTAACATTAAACGAACAGGTTAACATTAATGCCCTAGCAGTGGCAATGAGCTTTAATTTTATATTTGCTTTGATAACATTTTAAGTTGAGATTTACACGAAATATGTTGTTTAACTGCTACTAGAGATGGGACTAAGTCACATATGTGCAAGTCTCAAGTAAGTCTCAAGTCTTAACCTTCAAGTCTCAAGTAAGTCCCAAGTCATTTTTTCTTGGGCAAGTCAAGTCAAGTCGAGTCAAGTCAAGTCAAGTCAAGTCCTGTACTAGGTCAAGTCAAGTCACCTTATTATTGCAATTTTACCCGCAGAATCTGATCTTAATAAGGTGAAGGGGTAGTGTACTGTTTCAACATATGTATTCCATTTTGAATTATATTTACTTACTTTGCTAAGTTTTAAAACCATATTTGTGTCATGATCTGTTTTTAAGCAGTATCTACTTATTTACTAGTGTTTTAGCTTGTAGTAATTACTCAATTTCAGTTGCTTCATTTAGTCCATCTCAAACAGTATGCATTCAACTTCACAACCTTAGTTACTACTACTGCTACTTTTAGGTGACTTCATCGCTGCAATATTTACTTTGCAGGGATGACCCCCCCCCACCCCCCACCCCCACCCCCAGCTTGCAGTTTTAACCCCCAATTAAAACTGCAAGCAGTGATGAATGGGCCCTCGCAGTCCACGCGCGTCGGCCTACAGCACCGTCAGACTGCGCACTCACTTGTTACTTGCATGTCATCGAGCAGTAAATCGAGCAGTAAACGTCATATCATTCGGACGATTTTTGTCTAGGAGGAGTTCAAAAAAGTAGGTTTTTCATTAATTGTGATTATGCAAATGGTAAGTTAACGCGAAAGTGGGCGTGGCCTACACCACACAATTCAGCTGAATTGAGGGAACATGTAGGTATAAGGTTTAACAATGTGCGACACATTATGAGGGAATTATGGGCCAAAAACACTTTCACGTGCAAAATAGCGCCATGATATCAGTCTTTAAAGGTTGTTTTATGACAAAATGGCGGCTGTGGTTCGTGTGCTAACCACTCTGCATTGGACTGCAGAGACGATGCGAGCAGTGTCCAAGAATTTGGAGACTGTGTTGGAGACAAACACAGCTTTTTCTAGCTGTTAGCCATTAGCTACATGGTAATAACTGTAACAACACATAGAACAAACTAACATTATTCAGACACACTAACCATTCTGAAACGTCCTGCTGCAGCTGCAGAGTCTGTCTTTCTTCAGCAGCCTCCCCTTCTGGGTCCAATTCTGGGTCAAACTTGTATGGTTGAACCATCTAGGCGAGCCATATTATTATGGAGAATACATTACTTCACATTACTCACTTAGACCCTAACCCAATAGAATTCTATACAGAGCCCAACCCCAAACAAAAACCATGTACATGACCACATATTCTACTCATGACGAACATAAATAGCCTAAATTTAAACTTCGGCTTTGATTTGGGTCCTGCTTTGCCTACCCTTCACCCATTGCATGCTGTTGTTTTTTTTTTGTTTTTTTTCTTCACTTCTGAAATATACTTAAATTATAGCTAATCAACCAGATTTTACTGTTATTAATAACATTGATTTTGACAGATCTTCTGTGATCTTCTTCTTCTTTTTCTTCTTCTTCTTATTTATGGGCCACCTGGAACCAAAAGAGAGTATCAAAAAAAAAAAGAGTAAATTGTGCGAATTAAACAAATGTCAATCCCTCTCCATCGACTACCTCCCAAAGAGTCTGGGACTGGTCTGAGCTGGGATTTGACAGTAACCCTTCAGTAAGCACAAACATAAATTTAGAGAAAGAGCAGGGAATAGGGGATGCTGCCTGTGTTGCTGGGGGGTGTTCTCTTGTACCCTTTATCACTGACAGCTGTGTTTACCAGATTGTTTCTTCTTTCTTCAGTTTTTCCTACAGCTGCAGCAGTCAGCTGTTTCACTTGGTGAGGAAATGGTACTGGGAGGCCTGGGGGTTATGGATGTGGGCCGTCTGGCTTCTCTAGAGGGCTCTTTATTTGAGGGTCTGTTGGCGTTGCTAGATCGACTTAAAGGGGACATGATGGGCAGACTGTTGGAATGGACCATGAGAGAAATCACAGAGAAAGCCAAACCATACTGCCAAGACAGGTGAGACATCAGCAAGGACGGTAAAGACTAAAATTTTGACTGACTGTAACAATTTACATTTGTATTTGTTACTATTAATGACTACATGCATTTGCTGCCTTCATGCACACTTAAGTTGAATGACAGTTACAGCTCAGTTGGGCCATTTTATTGGACTACTGCCATTCTCCACAAGGGGAGAATCAATTTATTGATGGAATAATGTCCGACCTCACCATGGTCGGTGGCGATATACCGTTCCAACTAGTTGCTACCGGGCCTTCATCAGCTTGACCTATTATGTCCCATACCAAACAAGTTAATTAGTGGCAAACGAGCTGAACAGCAAAAGGTGAAAACATGGATGACTTTTCGGTGCTGTACATTACAGAATATATTGTATTAGTACCTTTGTCATCGTCTTCTTCTTTTGTATTTCCCGGCTTGCTGCTATGGATTTATGCCAATGTGGTTACGGTTTAATGCCAATGTGGAGACTGTAGTGCATGCGCAGAGCACCAAGGCCAGTTCTGGTTAGACAAGGCATACATGAAAGAGTAAATTGACTTCCAACTGCATTATCTGGGTGTCTTAGTCCAACTTTGAGAAATTAGATTTACTATGATTTCAGTTAGACTAACATGGACACACACAGAGTCCATACCTTAACCCCTTTGAGAATCTTTGGGATGTCCTTGAGAAGACTTTACGCAGCGACCCGACTTATCCATCATCAGTACAACATCCTGGCGAAAAATTTGCGCAACTCTGGATGGAAATAAATGTTGTTACATTGCATAAGCTAATGAAAATGAGGCCTATAGCATGTAGCACATTTATCATGTATTATGTAGTATATATTTTAAAGTGACAAAGCAAAGTCATTCAATAGGTTGTTACCTTGGCAAACATATTCATCCAGATGTGTTTATCAAGAGCAGTAACAGAGTTGTTTATACAGTAATTAACAAGTGCAAGTATGATGCTGCTATTTAAGCAGACATGTTTTATATGATCAACCGCTTGCTTTTGAGCACGATGGCGTTGGCTGAGGTTGAATTATTTTCCCCTTCCATAGTTTTTGTTTTACTAATTTTAGTTGGAAAAAGACTAAATATGTTAGCACTTATATTTTATGTCAACACTTTACTCTTTAATCTCTTTTTTTTTTAGGTGGTTGTCCTTACCATCCCAGTATGACCAGTCCACTATGTCCCTGTCCAGTTCAGCATGTCCCATGATGCTATGCGTGAGGGACAGATTGTTGAACCTTTGTCAGGTCCTGAGTCTGTCTCTATTCCAACTGGCCTGGCAAGGTCTGGCTGAGAGACTTGACCACTTTCTGTACCAGGATGTAAGAGATTGGTATTCATTATCGTACTATTTGCGTTTCTCTACCTTTTGTGTTAGAGCATATTGAAAACAAAATTCAATGTAGACATGATGAATTGAGGCTGGTTTGTGATAGGATACCAGCTGTTCAGCTAGGTCTAAAGCCTGATTTATGCTTCTGCGTCGCTGCGACGGCGTACCTACGCAGTCGACGCAGACCTCTACGCGGACCCTACGCCGTAGCCTGACGCGCACCTCCAAAAAATCCTGACTACGCGTCAGGCAAGGACAACGGCAAGGACTGTGATTGGTCCGCTCAGCAGTTTTTCCGGTCAACAGTATAACAACACCGCCAATTTGAAAGTTTTTGTGGTACGAGCGGCAACCACTTGAAAACCTGTCGTGTGCTCAAGTTCTGTCCATTCAAACTTAATCTGTCAAACAGCAGCTTGGATAAGCGACACGCAAACGTCAACACGCAACAATCAGAGACACACAAACAGACACACAAAGCTGCGGACTGGTTCGCACGGCCTGTTAAAGACAGCGTGAATGTCATTTAATTCAACTAACAGCGAAGTAAAGTGAGAAACTTCTCGGTCAGACTGACAGACAGCTGTTAGCTCCGTTAGCACCGCCGCCTGTCTGACTACGAGTTGTTAGCCTGTTAGCATAACAAACCTGAATCACTGACGTTGATGACGTCCCCCGACACCAACGCGTTCCCTCGACGCAGAACTTCGAATGCTCAATGACGGTGTAGGGTCGACGACGTAGCTACGCCGTCGCCCCGACGCAGAAGCATAAACCAGGCTTAAGCTCTGTTCCTTCCAGCGCATATTCTATGTTGGTCAGGGGCTGATATTCAGGGCTGAGCAGGTAACAGAAAATGTACATTAAACACAATTATCAATCTCTTTGACAAGCTGTCATCTGACCCTAACTAAACAATCAATAAGTGACGCTTTGCATTTGCTTGTGTTCTGTATGTAGGTTCAGACCATTCCTGCTAACATCATTAATTTTGATAGCGAAAATAGAAAGTTTGAGTTATTTCATTACGTTTCTAATGAGAGGTGTCACATTTGTACTGCCAATCTCACGTGTTGGTGTTACAGTATTGGCCACCGCTTTTATTGACATTTTTGACCAACCTACAAAGGCTTTTTTCAAACACCAAAACTTCGGTACTGGAGTATGGACCAAAATGTGGAACGATGCAGTTTCTACATGATTCAATTAATGAATTGCAGTCACTCGAGGGGCAAATGGATGTTTGTAATGAAAGCCAGGTTAGGTTAAGTTACAAAAGCAAATAGCACTGTAAACCGCGGTACCCTGCTTCTGCTCATTGTAATAACAACAATGGATGTTAATCTGCATACACATTTTGTTGTTTTAAAGTCTGTACATATAATATTGGCAAGTGAAAAATGTGTTGTACTCTCTAATTTCTATGTAATATTATATTTTTGTCACAAAAGTGTTTTCAATTATGCATTCTAGTTTCAACTTTTAATATAAAAGTGGAAGAAACTTGATAGCTCTGTTGCACTTTCTGCCTAAAACTACACTGAAATATAATCAATTTTAACTTTTAACTGAGGCTTGCCAGCAAAAACTTAATCCATGGCTAAGGTATAGACATCCATCATAGGTTTGCCACCTGGATGAAGCCTTAAAGAGAAATGCCAGCTTCCATGATGATGTCCCTCTGGAGTTTCATCTCTTCATCTAATATATTGCATTCTGATTTCCCAGTATTTGCCATCACATTATTACCTAATGAACAATAACAGGTTTTCCTACACATGTTTTAAATTCTAGTTTGTAATGTAAAAAGGTCCTGGGTTAAAATTTGTCAAAATGTCATGCCAGAATCAGTAGTAGCCAGTTGAGGAGGTGCTAATGAATGTTTAAATTAGTTTCCATTTTTGGTACAAGCGGTTTTTCAGAACATTTTTGATAAATTAAGCTCTTATGAAGAGAAGGGGGATTGAATAAGCCCTTTCAAAAAGTGAGGAGGACATGTCCTTAGTGTGAGCTCAACTACGCCTGCTACCTCTCCTACCACTCTATCTCAACTTCTCTGTAGACCTGGTTGCCCCCACCAAGACTGTTCAGTGTTACTCAAATAACAAACCATGGGTAACACAGAGAGTCAAGGCTGTCCTCAACAAAAAGAAAAAGGCCTTCAGGACAAAAGACAAGGAGGAGATGAAAGCAGCACAGCAGGAGGTGAAACGCTGCCTGAGGGAGGCAAAAGACTCCTACAGGGAGACAGTGGAGCAGAAGCTGAGGGAGAACAACATGAGGGAGGTCTGGGAAGGTGTCAGAACCATCACAGGCCACAAAGCAAGGACCAGCACAGAGGGAGAGGGTGTGGAGAGAGCGAACGATCTGAACAACTTCTTCAATAGGTTCAGCTACTCCACTCCCTCCCCCCCAACCCCCAACTGCAGCCAGCTCCAGCTCTGCCAGCTCCCCTCCCCCTCCCAGTGCATCTCTGCCACCCAGGCCACGTCCAGACGACAACGCTGTTTTGCGAAAACGCACACATAATGCATCGTTTTGGCCGACCGTCCATACGGATCTTGAAAACGCAGTGCCTGAAATGCACTTTTTTGAAAACGGGTCTCAGGGTGGAGAAATCCGAAAACGCAGCCCTCCCGTTACTTTCCAAAACGATGACACCATCGCCCCACCCCGCGACGTCTCATAACAACAACAACAACAACAACAACAACAATGGCGGACTACATGCTCATGTTCGTGCCACAGAAGATATTGAGCATTTCTTGCAACTTACTCGCCTTGTAGTTGAGTATGTGTCGCAGCAGCAGTTCGACCTCATTACTGGTCCACACAAACGATTCTGGTTTCCTTGCACTCGCCATTTCCATCTTCTTGTTGTGTTCGGTTTCTCCGTCTACTGTCTCTTTGTTTACAGCGCACAAGCTTTCTGCGCATGCTATGTGTCTTCTTCTCCATTTTTGGTGAATGTCAAGCACCACCTATAGGCCTGGAATATGAACTACAGCGTTTTCGGTCGTTGTCAGTAGGGCCGTGTGGACGCAAATATTCTTAAAACGATGACGAGAAAGACGGAGAAAAAAAGTTCGTTTTCGCCCGTCTGGACGGGGCCCCAGACAGCACAGCAGCACCCTCCCCCCGACGCCTGCAGCCACCCCTCTCCCTGTTCTCCCTCCCTCCCCTCTCTCCCACACCAGCTCCTGCTCCATGCCCCCCCTCCCCTTCCATGACAGCTGAGCATCCGATCGGTGGCACTCACATCACATCTGATGAAGACCCTGGAGCGACTCTTCCTCAACCTCCTCAGACCCAAGGTACAGAACGCTGAGGACAGCCTTCAGATTGCCTACCGGGCAGAGGTCGGTGTGGAGGATGCCATCCTCTACCTTCTACACCGAGCCCACTCGCATCTGGACAAGGGAAGCGGCACAGTCAGGATCCTCTTCCTGGACTTTTCGAGTGCCTTTAATCCCATCCAGCCCCTTTTACTCCAGGAAAAACTAAACAGAATGCGAGTGGACCCCTGTCTGGTGCCACACAAACAACCTGCAGCTCAACACCTCAAAGACTAAAGAACTGGTCATTGACTTTGGGAGGGACAGACCCAGACCTAGACCAGTTCTGTTAGGAGCAGAGGAGGTGGAGGTCGTGGAGACCTACAAATATCTTGCGCTGTGGCTGGACAACAAGCTGGACTGGACGAGAAACACCAAGCAGCTGTATAAGAAGGCTCAGAGCAGGATGTACTTCCTGAGGAGGTTGCGATCCTTTAACATCTGCAGGAAGCCCCTTCGGATGTTCTACCAGTCTGTGGTCGCCAGCGTTCTCTCCTACGCTGTGGTGTGCTGAGGTGGGGGCACGTCAAAGGCAGACCTCTACAGGTTGGAGAAGCTGGTCAGGCTATTATACACATATACACACATTATGTATGTACACACATATATATATACACACACATATATATATATATACACACACACACATATATGTATATACACACACATATATATATACACACACACATATATATACACACATATGTATATATATACACACACATATATGTATATATATGTGTGTATATATATATGTGTGTGTATATATATAATGTGTGTATATGTGTGTATATATATAATGTGTGTATATGTATATATATTATGTGTGTATATATGTATGTATGTATATATATATGTATATGTGTATATATATATATATATATATATATATATATATATGCTCGCTTGCGTACCTGTGCTGTAAGTGTCGTTATTCAGTTTTGAGATGCTGCTGCCGTAAATCATACAATGCGCGTTTCTTTTTTTTTCATTTTTTTTTTCATACCAAGCGTTTAAAAAAATAACGGCGTTAAGAGGATGTTGCGTTAACTTTGACAGCCCTAATTTATACGCATGTATATATTTATATATCTATGTATAATATATTATATTTGGTTTTCTATCTTTATATGGGTGTCGGGTACCTTGGTGTCTCTTCTCTCTTGATCCCCTATATGTAACAGTGCTGTGTGTGACATGGACCTTTAATTTCCTTAAGGGACCCTCCCAAAACGATGAATAAAGTTGTCTAAGTCCTTGATACTGTGTCTTTGAAGAGGTACTTCATATTGTGTTGAAAGATTTTGCATGCATTTTACATGCATGCACCTGTTCATACTTTTATAATGGTCACAAACTCTTATTGACTGAAAGACATGCAAAATGTCTTTCACACACAAGGATAGCCCTTGCTGTCATAGATAGTTTTTGGAGCTTGCCGCCAAAAAGCCCCAGATCAGGGACAGATTGGTGAGTGCTACCATTAATGACAGTCGTTAGGTGTGAACAGTACAAAGACAAGATTTCAGGTCAGCTGGATATCGAGCAAGCTAAATATCTGGCTGAGTTGCAGATGGGTCAGGGAGCCAAAAACGACCTACAGCCAATGAGAGCACCCCCTCTCCTTTCTCCTTGTCTCCTCGGCTGTCATCTGCAACAACTTCTTGATCATCAATTTGTATGCACCATAATATCCTATAGGTTCTATAAGAATGCATTCAAACATATGTTTTAGTTAATGTAAACATGAATCCTTGCTGAACCACCATACGAGAAGGCAGTCATATGCTTTTAGTTCAAAAACAATCCTTGCTGGAATCTTAAAGTCACAGCTAGAATTTTCCCCTCCCCCCCACAAATGGTAAAATTACTTAAACATTTGGATATCAGCACATGGAGTAAATACTTGCCTTTATGAGTGAAAACCATGATAAAAACATATTCTCATAAACTCTCAGATATAGAAGAGCCTCAAGGAGCTCTCTGGTTATAGCAAGGAACCTTAGTCACTTGGGGGCTTTCTTGTGCTTCTGTGCCTAATTTCTTTAACAGGGGATTAATAAAGGTATATCACATCTTATCGTGTCTCATCTTGTCTGGTCTTGCCTCTCTTCTTTAGAGAGCATTGTGTTATATATTGTGATTTAATCGCAAGACCTGGAAAAGCTCCAGACATGAAGCATTATCAATATCAAGTCCCTGTCAGTGGCACCTTAGACACAAAACTGGAGAGGAGAAATAGTTCCTGTCAACCCCTATTAAATTGTACTAGGAGATAGTCTAGTTACTTTCACTTGTTTCCCTGTTGATAATAAAAGCACACATTTACACCAAAATACTGAACTTTACTTAAAACTTTCAATATGAAAATCGATCCTACAGCAGAAACATATGTATCAGCATTTTCTTATCAATCTACTATGTTCAAGTCTACTTGTTAATAATAACTATGCATGTGTCCCTCTGTCAGGTGATCCTGTGTAATCATTTCAGTGATGGTGGGGCAGCACAGCTTCAGTTCGACATGACCAGAAACCTGTTTCCTCTGTTCGGTCATTACTGCAAAAGACCTGAGAACTTCTTTAAGCAGTAAGTGTGTGTGTGTGTGTGTGTGTGTGTGTGTGTGTGTGTGTGTGTGTGTGTGTGTGTGTGTGTGTGTGTGTGTGTGTGTGTCTCAAGTCTTTTTTTCTGTGTTCTTTTAAACTGTCCAGAAACGATCTCAACATTTTACAGCAGAAGAATCTCCCCACTGACCATATATCCCTGGAAAAAAATTCGCCACCAACCATAAAATAGCTCACTTCAATGGAACCTTGTCGACAGTCATTTAATCAGTTAATTTGATAATTAACTTATGTAGCTGCCTGATTTCCATGCCAGAGAAGTCAGGTTGCAGCTCTA
Source organism: Diplodus sargus (assembly GCA_903131615.1). Classification (NCBI taxonomy): domain Eukaryota; kingdom Metazoa; phylum Chordata; class Actinopteri; order Spariformes; family Sparidae; genus Diplodus; species Diplodus sargus. The sequence continues at coordinate 151,628 of CAEMYA010000819.1, read as the reverse complement.
ACAAGCCCAAACCAGGATGGGATTGTGTGTTTTCAACAGTTCCCAAATATCCCGACCTTTACAATGCCTGAGAAACCGTCCAAATCCATAGATGTGCCCAGGATCACCATGCGTATACTAGGGGTGCCATGAATCTTGATATAATATTGAACCTTACAATACGCCATCCACGGTTCAATATGCACTGAAACAATCAGATTTTTTATTTTGAGGTTAAATTTTGCATTACTAATTTCCCATCCTACAACGATAAGTCAAAAAAAAACAGTGGACATAAAAGTTACTGTCTGTAAACACTGTTTGAGTTACCTACATGATTGGAAACACTTCAAACATATGATCCACATTACTTTGTGCCCTCTCGTACATTTATCAGCAGCCAAGTTATTCCTGATCTCTATGAAAAGACACACAAAGCCATAGAAGACGAATTGGCTAAAACTTGCGCTCACCACAGATAGTTTAAATGAATTCAATAAAAATACAGGAGTAGATAGATTACTAATATTACATTTTACATCCTGAGTATAGGGAATTATGTTTTATTCAAATACGCTGAGCACTAGATATTTTTGAATTAATTTCTCAGCTGTGACCCATCAGAACAAATTGCCCTTTTGCTTCTGAAATGATTATTCTTTTTATTACACCAGTAGTCAAGGCCAAGAGGCACTTTTGGCATTGTTCACATTTGAAGGTGTTTTTACTTTTATATAACTTTACTGACATTATACAATCAAACAAAAAATGTAAAATCCTTTTTGTTGTTGCTAATAAGCAAAATAAAGAGAATTTTGGATAGTCCTATTGTAGTTTTTTCTTCTCACGCAAAAAATATGACTTTAGAACTGAAACTGTGATCCATAAACCAAGGCACATATCGAACCGTGGGCTAACTGTATCATTGCACCCCTACTATTTATTTTACTTGCATACCTAAATTATTTTCCTCTCCCCCTTCTGCTACATATTAAATTATTTCTTTCCTACTCCACCACCTATTTTTATTTGTTCTCTCATTTTTAAACATTATCATCCCTTAGTCTAAAAAAAAATCTAATTTTTGCGAGGTCTCGCAAAGATTTTGTGAGACCTAGCAAAACCTTTGCGAGATCCTGCAAAAGCTGTAACACTTTGCTGGTTGTGCGGAAAAGTTGAACAGATTTGAACTTCCGGGATCAATGGTGGGACAGAGGCATCATTTGTGTTTGAAAAACGTTTCACTTCAGATTTATTGATCCCAGAAGATCTTGCAAAAATGACATCTTTTTTTTTTTTCACCCATCATTGGAGGAGTAGAGAGCCGCCCCAGCCAGACACTCAGCCTTGTACTGCAGTGAACGGGGTCCAGAGAAAAAGCTAAATTAACCACCTAAAACAAGGCTCACCTTAACAAATCTATAACAGTTCAAGTGTACGTTGTCTAGGTAAAATTCACACTGCTTTATATCGCCGTCAGACCGCGCTTTCTTTTGGCACTAAATTTTCCTCAACCACACAACCCCCGTATCTCTACGCATGAGTGCTAATGCGGAGGGATACGGAGAGTTTATCGAAAGTAAACCTCTCGTCCAGCAGCTGAGCCTCACACTGTATTCCACCGCTCACAGATGAGCTGTTGCCCAGTTACGCTAGTGCGTAGGGATACGGGGGTTCTGCGGTTGAGAAAATGTAGTGCCAAAAGAAAGCGCGGTCTGACGGCAATGTAAAGCGATGTGAATTTTACCTAGACAACATACACTTGAACTGATATAGATTTTTTTAGGTGAACCTTGAAGGTGGTTTATTTCGCTTTTTCTCTGGACCCCGTTCACTGCAGTACAAAGCTGAGCGTCTGGCTGGAGCGGCTCTCCTCCAAACTGAGGCTGTGCTGATCGGTGATTACGGTGGGGAACAGATCGACGATAGATATGTACTTTATATAACCCCACTTCAAAAAACCCGAACTATCCCTTTAAGGGGCTCCGTACACCTCACCTAAACCCTGAGTAACAACCAAAAAACAGACAAATGACCATTGCAGTCAAGTTAACATGATAACATGACATCTGTGAGAAAACCACACCTACCATTCACACAAACACCAAATGTATAACTGTGTGTTTTTCTTTACAACTAAATGTACATTTTTTTTATTTTTTATTTTTTTTCAGTCATCGCAAAGCTTGCTCCATGAGACAATTCATGAAGAATACAGATTTTGCAACATAGTCAAATGACAATTTTGCACTTGCAGCTTTAAAGCTCTCAGAGTATAAAGTTGTGAAGTATGCCTATAATGTTTAGATACTGTTTGGAGACCAAAACCAAATTAACTAATTCACTCATTTAGAACAGATCTTCTGAGACGTAACTTTGATTTTATCAGCAATACAATAGTTTTGTTTTTATCTGCTCTTGTCTGTCTCTCCATAGTGTTAAGGAGGCTTGTATAATCTTGTCCCTTAATGTCGGTTCAGCGATTCTGCTCAGGAATCTCCTTAAAGAGTCCGAGGAGGAGATGAGAGATTGGGCAGGTGCTGGAGATCCTCCACCACAGTCTGCATTGCATGAATTAGGGGTTTACTGCTTGGCATCCTGTGATGTATTGATTCTCCTCAACCTCAGAGCCTGCAGGCCTGGACAGTAGCAAATATCCTTGGCAATATATGAAGGTGTGCCTTTTGCATCACTTGCTTGGCAGTTTTTTCTAAATACATTTTTGTCATAGTCTTCTTTGTTAACAAGACCATCTGTAATAGTGTTTAGTGAATTGATTATATTTTTCTTGTCATTGAGTGAACTATTTTTTGTTGACCTACCATAAGTATACCACAATAAAGTATGAATAACAATTGTCCTTGGTCTGGAAGATTATTTATTCACCGCACTGATCTGTTTCTCAAGTCTGCAAGCCTTCACTTGTCTCATGAATAATGGTTCATGTTATTTTCATGGTTGTGGTACATTTTTGGTGTGTCACAACATTTTTCTTGTTTTAATTTCTGTGTGACACACAATGTCCAGTGTATGCTAAATCTACAACTTGTTAATGAGATTGAGAAAAGACTTAAAACTGTCAAAACTGTAAAAACCAGCAAATGCGGTTTAAATTGGGAAAGTATTGAAATAAACAACAAAAAAAAATCTCCTCCCTTCAGTCTCCATTCAAAACCACTCCTCCAAAACATGACCTCACACTGCAAACTGCCAGCAGGGAGATGTGTTAGTGTCTAGTTCACTAATCTGTTTACTTATATTATCGCTGGTTTTAGCCTGTAAAAGATATCTAATTATCGCATTTTGTCCAATATGTGCCAACAATAAACTTTTTTAAACAGAACATAATGCAGAAAAAGATGCTAGGGGTAATTTTAATTATTAAATTCCCAGCAACATTTATTGTTTCGGTGACCTGTTATTTTGGATGATGCCATTTCAATAAATAATGTGAAATATCTTGCCTCTATTATGAACATACTGGATCAAAAAGTCTATGAGAAACACAATTGAGGGATCAACACAAAAAAAGAAAATGTACTCATTAATAAAAAATGTTATTTAAAAAAAAAAGGGTATATATGTATTTCTTAATATGTATATCACTATCAGCCCCAAGAACCCAGCATCTAATGGCTCTAAAGCAAAATAGCCATCACAAACAAACCTTATTCCAAAAAGGCTACCCAGTGTGAGCCAGGGGTACCTCTCATTTCTCTTGTCGTTTCCTCGTTCCTCTCTTGAACTGGAACTTTTTTCTGTCCACCATCTTGCAGGCCATCCTAATGTTCTTATTTGTGGTCTTTGAGGAGCGATGATCGAGGACACACGAGAGCAGCCCTCACAGAAGTATTTCAGCTGGCCAACATGCCCCCTCAGTGATTGCTGCAGCGGATCAGACTGATGTGATACATCAAAACATCACTGGAGTTTCATACTGGAGTGAAGACAGATAACAGATTAAAGTCAAGTGTATCACCATCAAATTTTTGTTTTGTTTTCAGCTTCACCTCTGAGTTAAGCTGTCAGCCTGACAAAAGCACCACACGCAATTTTGTTAATTTATTGGAAACATCTTTTTTTTCATAATCTTTTAAAACACGAGGCTGATCCTTCCTATGTGTCGGGTTTCATGTTACATTACAGTTTTCCCTGAAACATCTCTCTATAAAAGCAAGGAATCTCTGTCTTTCTGTCTGTGCCTCAAATATCTCTGCGGATCAGGATCAGACTGACCTGAGAGTTTCAACATGGCTGCCGTTTGGTTCAGTGGTGTGCAACTTCGCATTTGTTTGGACTGCAATGATACCGTGAATAAATCATTTCATAAATGCTTTACAAATTCGGGAGCATTGTCCACCGGAGCCACCACAGTCACATACGCACCAGAGCCAATCACAGCACACCGTAGCCACATGCGCACCAGTGCCAATGACTGCAGAGCTCAAGCCCACGACATACTTAAGAAACAAGCGGACTTATACCTGTAGTGGTGCGAACTGGACCGGGAGTTAGCCGGCGGTTCGGTCCCGTTCTGTTCTGTGCATCTAAACTGACTGTTGTGGATTACTGAGACGAAACGAGACCGTACCAAGTCTGTTCGGGTCTGAGGAGATGCGGAGACAGCAAAGTGGAATTGGAATCTGTGGATGTTCGTGTGTAGTTAGCTTATAGTCGCTTTACCACACGGCCCACCTCCCGAGTCGACGGACCGGACGCACTGCCGGCATGTCCAAAACAGGACTTAGGGTAAATAATGTCCGCCACGCTTTCGTGAACATTGCCGCCACGTTTGCTTTGTGTCTGGTGCAAAAGAAACAGTAAAAACAGGCTTTTGTCACGAAAGTGTTCAAGCAGCAAGTTTGGTTGTTGAGGAACAGGAAGTTGTGGAAGGGATGTCGGCGGATGATTGACAGGCAACGACGGTTAGAGTAGAGACAGCGATATTGAGAGTTGAGAGATTTGTGACATTTAGCGTGTTTGGAGTGTATAGTTAGTGTGTTATGTAGTGTTTGGTTTAGTGTGTTTAGTGTGTAGTGGAGTCGGTTTTTTGTTTAATGAGTCAAAACAGGAGAAGCTGAATTTGAAGCAGGCAGTGCAGCTCTTCATTCAGCTGGAAGGAGCTCAGGCAGACCTGAGCATTGCCTGCATTTAAATTTAAATAGTTACACATAACTTTTACATTTTTCAAATGTATGCACATATTCAGCAAACAATTTATATTTGCATTATAAGTAATAAAAATGGTTTTGTTAAACATTTGTGGTTTTCACAGTAAAAAAATCTAACGTTTTCTACTCAGATTTGATGTTTTTTTGTGATTTTAGGTGACTGTGCAGTCACACGTGAGGTTGTGCTGAAAATAATGACGCCAAGTAAATAGTTTTTAAGGTGAAATATAATGACAAAATCAAAAATAGTCAAAAACGGCCAATTATACCCTGAAATATCGGATTTCACAGCAAACTTAAATATCCCTGACGTTCCGCCTTCAAACACAGCCTCATTTGGCCATCAATGAAAAAGCTTCTTAACCTCCCACTTTTATATAGGAAGACATTTTCTTACGGGCACTGCACTAGTTTAACCTAAAAATAACAATTAGAATATGAATGAATACAGAGGCAAATAATGAATAACTATATAAATGCATTCTTCAAATTCAAATGTTTCCTGTACCTCTGAGCAGACCCAGTACACGCTAGAGTATAAATACTGACTGCAGCTTGTTCTTCATGGGCAGTTGTTTGTTACACATGTATCAGACAGAAAATCACACTTTAAACTTTAAGGTTGTGGAATCACCCCAAAAAATCCAGAAGACTTGTCATGTGTATAACAAAAGCTTCATTCACTCAAAAATGAATAATCAGGATATCCGCAGGTGCATCACATCCTGACATGTCCAATAAATGATTAACTGGGAGAACCAAATAGGAACTGAACTCACGCAGACCTCACAATGAGACAGCAAAGCAGATGCAGATGCATCCTGATGGCGGGAGCTGAGCAAGCAGCGATGAACGGGCCGTCGCAGTCCATGCATGTCAGTGCATGCTGCTGTCAGGGCGGGCCACACAAAAGTATTCAGGGTGACATCCTCTACATGTGTGAGCAATTTGGAGTAGATGGCATACCGATGTTGAAGTTACAAGGACTTGATGTTTTATGGCAAAGCATCAAAATGGACCGCACAGCCACCAGGTATGACGTAGGTGAAAGCTTTTGATAACTTTTGATCTTTAAGGTCTGAGGATGATGCTCACTGAATGCCAAGTCTGTAGTGTAAAATCTGTAGGAGGCTTTCGTTAAAATACGAGTCGCAGAAATGTTTCAAAATGGCCGACTTAGTATTGATACATAGACGAACTAGGGCGACACCCTGTACATGTTTGAGCAATTTGGTGGAGATGGAAAATTGTATGTAGAAGTTATAAGGACTTCATGTTTTATGGCAAAGCATCGAAATAAACTTTACCGCCACGCCCACCAAGTATAACGCAGGCAAAATTTTTAATACTTTTTTGTAAGGAGGGTCCACAGATGCTACATGCAGGGTTTGGTGCAAATCGGTCAAATCGCCTGAGAGGAGTTCTATCCTCAGGAGGGCGTTGGCAATAATTGTATGGGTTAGGGTTAGTACGTTTTGGATATAAGGTTTTTGAATGTGCGATCAACTATATGGGAGTTATAGGCCAAAACACAGTATCCTTGATTATCGTGCCACCTTGCGGTGGAAATTCACGACAACAATAGATTATCAAATTTTTCGCCCGGTGTGAAGTACATTCCTAGTATGGTGAGTTTTGGGGTATGTTCAGGCAGTAAAAAAAATGCGATCATTTGGGACAAAGAAAAAAAACAATCATTTGAAAAACAATAGGGACCTTGCAGGTTCCCTGCTTGGGCCCTAATAATAATTTTAAATACCTTTTCGAGGTCGTTCATGTGGGTTTCAAAGTCAGCAAAGAAGACGATGACATCATCCAGGTATACTAATGCAGAGACTAGACCCCCCAGGCATCTCCGCATCAGCCTCTGAAACATTGCAGGAGCATTACAGAGGCCAAAGGGCATGCATTCAAACTCGTAAAACCCAAATGGGGTACAAAAGGCAGTTTTTTCTCTGACTTGAGGTGCAACTTCCACCTGCCAGTAGCCACTGGCCAGGTCGAGGATGAAGTAGTATTCTGCCTTGGAGAGAGTGGTTAATGCCTCTTCAAAGCGTGGAAGTCGGTGGGCATCTATATGAGTGACAGCATTTAGTTTGCGATAGTCAACACAAAAACGCAACTCAACACTCTTCTTGCGGACGAGGACGATGGGGGCGGCCCATGGCCTGGAGCTCTCTTTTATGACTCCGGCCCTCAACATATCCTTCAGGAGGCCACTGACTTCCTGGTACGTGGTTGGAGGGCTGGGCGGATACTACTCATGGATTGGTGCCGCTACACTAGTGGGGATGTTGTGTTGCACCTGTCCTGTACACCCGAAGTCCTCGTCATGCTTTGCAAACAAATGTCCCCAGTTCTGCAACATGGCCTGCATCTTCTCCTGTTGGATGTTAGACAAGCCATCACCTTGGAAACACAGATTTTGTACAATCTCGTCCTTGCAGTCAGTGCTCACCTGTCCTACACCCACCTCCACAACACCAGGGCTGACTTATTTTAGAATGAGGTCCTCCATTTCTCTTATGTCAGATGGGCAAGCTGAAGAAGTGGCAATAGATTGGTAGCGCTTTAACCATACAGGGTAAGGGGCCAGGTTTCTTACCTGTACTGGTATTCGTCCACGGGCTGCAGTAGCTAATGCTCTAGCAGAAGAAACCAGCCCGGACAGCGCTCTCATCCAGAGCAAGATCTCGCTCTGACCTGGAACACAAACAGGAGAACTGTAGGCTGGCCGTAGGGTCCCAGAGGGGGCTGTCATGTCAATGTGTCTGCAAACCTCAAATGACATTTCCCAGGCCCTTTTCACCGGGGTTGGGGCAGAAGCAAAGTTGTGTTTTGACTGTGAATCAGGTCCAACAGCACTGGATAATGTTCATACCCAACAGAGGTGGTTCATTTGGGTCACCAATTATATCCTCAGTAATGACAACTCCCAAGTCACCCAGTGCCAGGTTCACATCCATTATGGCATAGCCTACATAGGGTATCTTGGTCTTGTTTGCTGCCCTTAGCCTTAGCCACGTTAGGTCTACAACAGGACCTACTTCCTGCATGGGGAAAAGGCGGTTAAAACAGGTTTCAGACATTAATGTCACAGGTGAGCCCGTGTCCATTATACAACTCACAGTTTTACCATTAAAAGTCACTGGGACTTTTGGGCAAGACCCAACTTGGCCCGTGGTAACTGGGTTCAGCAATTTAAATCTTGCTGTGGGCATTCTCTGTAGAGGTGGCCACTTACTCCACACCGCTTACATATGGGTCGGCCTTGCTCATCCTACCTCAAACCAGAACTTGTGTCTTTGGTGGAATTATGGTGCTGTGCATGTGCTCTAGGAGTGGCTCTCGACCTCTTCCCTGAATCCCTAGTTCGGAGTCTCTCTCCTACTGGTGTGGTCTCCTAGAGCTCAAGCTACGTGGCCTCTGATCTCTCCTTTGCTGGTAAGGTGTAGGGCTGCGAGGGTAGCGTTGATGGTTGATTGGGCTTTTATGGGGGGGGAAGTTACCTGTTGCACTGGGGAGGAGCGAAGCCTCTGAAATTCCTGTTGCATGACCTTACATATATGTTCCTTCACCTCCTCTAGGATTTTGTCCTTAAGCTCCGCCCTCCAGCCTGCTGTCAGGTTTGGCGCCACTCTCCTTTCAGTAACAGAGGCACATGTTGACTCTGGCCAATCCCCCTCCACTTGGTCCATCTCCATGTCTAGAGCCATTTGCCGGGTCCTAGCAAATGTAAAATCTGGGGTCTCTCTAAGTTGTTTCCTTACCCCACTGTGAATGGCTCCTGGTTGCAGCCCTGTAATGAACTGAACACGTGGCTGGACATCCATCCGTGCAGGAGCTTGAGGGTCTCTGGACTGCAGTCTCTTACCTAGCTCCCGAAGGCGAAGAGCATAGGCTCAAACAGTTTCTGTTGGCTTTTGTCTGCAGTCAAAAAACATAGATCGTAGTAAACCAATAAATTGTCTATCGCCATTGTTTGTTCGTTGCTTTTTTATTGCTCTCCTCTTCTATTTGTGTTTAATTTGCCATTGCTTTTACTTGTTGTATTTTATTTGTGAAGCACTTTGTGATTTCTATCTGAGAAAAGTGCTATATAAATAAAGATTACTTACTTACTTACAGTTCATCGAGAAAGTGAAATATCATTGCAAGAGTGGCCCTTTCAGCTTCATCCAAAATCAAGACTTCTCGTCTGGCTTCTCCTTCAAGAGTGCTAATGATGAAGTCACATTGTTGTGCTTCAGCCCGTACCTGCGCTCTGAGTATTGCTTGCATCTGGTTTCTCCACTCATTAAAATCCAGGCCATGGCCGGTGATTTGGGGCCCAGGGTGCCCCTATAAAAAAGGGTGCCACCATGGCAGATGCTGGATTTGCCACAATACCTGGTCTAGTATATTAACCCAAATGAGGCCCCAACACAACTAACTATAAAAAATATGTCACACCACACAATTAAGAATAAAAGTTAAAAGGTTGAAAAGGTGAAGTAAAAAGGGAGAACACCATTTATTTACAATAAAATGTGCATTTCTGGTGGGCTGGGTTTAAGATGATTGCAGCACAGCCTTCAATCAGGGGGGAAGCGGGGCAATATATTCCTAAGAAGACACAGCAAAGATTAAAACAAGTCCAGGTAGATGGTTCATAATAAAACCAAAATAGATCTACAGAGGTCTTGTTAACTCAACTCCTCGCTGGACTCTTCTAATTAGGAGGCCTTAGTAGTACTCCAAGGGGGAGGGGGGCCCACTTTTCCACAGTCCCACACTGTCTGATGCCTCAGCCTTTATTGATCTTGGTCTCCTACAGCCTGCTGATCTCTAGGAAAGAGTTAGTCAGAGAGAGATGAACAGGGAAAAGTATTCACCTTTCCTTTTCTTTTGGGTGCCAGTGATCCTCTGAGGGGGGGTTCCAGGTAAGTGGGGAGTCTCTAGCACAGCACAGCACAGCACAGCACAGCAGCCTCCTCTTCGCAGTCGTTCTTCACACAGAATGTCTGAAAAACACAGGCTGTGTCTCAATTCAGGGTCTGCACAATTTGAAGTGTCCCAATTCGAAGTGTTCTCATAATGCACCCCACAAATGCGCACTCCTTTAGCCTGTTTTTTGAGTGTGCACCGCTACCACACTTCGTGGTCTCATATATCCCAAGATTCATCGCGCGCCCGGAGAGAATAAATAAATAAATAAATAAATAATGGCGACCTCAAGTGGCGCAGACATAAGGCTGCAGAGAGGACTGAGAGGCTCTTCTCTGCTCCAGAGGACAATCCTTACATTATAGCTGTTATTTAGTTAATTAATAGAGTTATTTTTATATCATGTGTTCATAATTGTTAATTTTATATAATTCATGAAATAAAATATTTTTCTATTGTTGCACGTTGTCTATTCCATTCAGTATGAACAGCGTATGAACAGTACAATTTATAACAGCAAACAGCATCAAGTGCAACTTTTCAGGGACAACAGATTGAATGTTTTCCTTTATTATTAAGGTCTTAACATTTACAACTATTGACAAAATTACAGCATAAATAACCATTTACAGATTATTATTCACTATTAACAAAAACAATTATTATTAAAAACAATCTTAAAACAGTTACAGA
>CAEMYA010000819.1:100793-134108 GCA_903131615.1 Diplodus sargus | reverse complement strand
TGTGTAACTATTTACATTTAAATGCAGGCAATGCTCAGGTCTGCCTGAGCTCCTTCCAGCTGAATGAAGAGCTGCACTGCCTGCTCCACATTCAGCTTCTCCTGTTTTTTTTTTTTTTTTTTAAATTATTTTTTTGGCCTTTTATGGCTTTATTGATAGTACAGATGAAGGATGACAGGAAACAGGGTGAGAGAGACGGGGAATGACACGCAGCAAAGGGACCTGGGCTGGGATTCGAACCCAGGTCTGCTGCAGAGCCTCAGCACATGGGGCGCGCGCTCTACCCACCGGGCCACACAGCGCCCCTCAGCTTCTCCTGTTTTGACTCATTAAACAAAAACCGACTGTTGCTTCTACAACCATACTTGCTGCTTGGACACTTTAGTGACAAAAGCCCTTTTTTACCGTTTCTTCTGCACCAGACACAAAGCAAACGTGACGGCAATGTTCGCGAAAAAGCGTGGTGGACATTATTTACCCCAAGTTCGGTTTTGGACATGCCGATGGGTCCGGTTCATCGCCTCGGGAGATGGGCCGTGTAGGCTAGCAGCTAGCTATACACGAACATCCACAGATTCCAATTCCACTTTGTTGTCCGCGTGTCTCCGCATCTCCTCAGACCCGAACAGACTCGGTCTGGACTCGTTTAGTCTCATTAATCCACAACAGTCAGTTTAGATCATGCACAGAACAGAACGGGACCAAACCGCCAGCAAAATCCCGGTACAGCTTGCGCCGCTGCAGGTTTAAATCCGCTCTCCTCAGACCCGAACAGACTCGGTCCGGTCTCGTTTTCATTAATCCACAACAGTCAGTTTAGATGCACAGAACAGAATGGGACCGAACCGCTGGCAAAATCCCGGTCCAGCTCGCGCAGCTGCAGGTATAAATCTGCTTGTTGTCGTGTCGTAGGCTTGAACTCTGCAGTGAAGTGCTCTAATGCGCATGTCACTGTGGTAGCTCAGGTGGACAAAGCTCCCAAATGTGTAAAGCATTTAGGAAATAATTTTTTCACGGTATCGTTGCAGTCCAAACAAATGCGAAGTCGCACACCACTGAACCAAACGGCAGCCATGTTGAAACTCCCAGGTCAGTCTTATCCTGATCCGCAGAGATATTTGAGGCACACACACACACACAGACAGACAGAGATTCCTTGCTTTTATAGAGAGATGTGAGAAATTTGGAAATATGTCCGGCTGTAAAATTAACTGGTCCAAATCTGCTCTACTACTTCTGAATGACTCAGCCAAAACATCTGTCCTTCCAGCTAACGTTCCTGTAGTGCAGCAGTTCAAATAATTGGGAATTGAAATTTTTCCCTCTTTAAATCAGATCGTTAAGTGTAACTATTCTCTTGCCCTGAACAATGTCCTGAGGGACATGGACCGGTGGAATTGATTCCCTATTTCTATTACAGCTCAGGTCTCTATTATAAAAATGAATGATCTGCCCAGGATTAGTTTTGTCAGCTCTATGGTCCCTCTTCCTCCTCTATCTAACTACTGGACCAGACTTCGATCTGCAACCTCCAAATTTATCTGGAATCGTAAGCGTCCGCATCTGAAATTGTCTACCCTACAAAGGAGGAGGGAGGATGGTGGTATGACCGTTCCTAATTTTGAACTTTACTCCTGGTCGTTTGTGCTCAGGCCCCTGCTCTCCTGGTTTGATCCACATTCATCTGTATCTTGGCGTATGTTAGAAGTTAACACAGTGGATCCATGGACACTTCAGGATATTCTTTTCATTAATATGTCCAAAAAACAATGTCAGTTACGTTTCAGTCCTATTATTTCCCATCTGGTGAGGGTTTAGAGATTAGCCGAAACACACTGCCATATCTCTTGCAAGTGGCACATTTTTTCTCCGTTGTTTAATAATAAAGCGTTCTTGATTGGTGGGAGGCCTGTCTCCGCTCCCCTCTGGGAACGTAAGGGTGTTCACCATCTTAAAGACATTTAGAATGACTGGGGGCTTTGCTCTTTCTCTGATATTAAGGATGCATTATGTCTGCCAGGTTCCTCATTTTTTGATTATTTACAGTTGAGATTGGCACTCAGGGCTCATGGTGTCCCCTGGCAAAATTTTTTACCTACTCACCCACTCCGCGAATTGTTTATTAATCATGCCAGCAATAAGGGGATGGTGTCCAAGATCTACCATTTTTTGCTGGTAACAGACCTTGTCACACTCCCAATAGAGAGGGTTTGGGAAAGTGACTGCACTGATATAATGCAATGTTTTAAATGGGGTGTTGTGTGGTCCAGTATTAATGAAGCATCTCGTAACCCAGACCATCAGCACATTCATTTAAATTTTTTACACAGAACATACCTCACCCCTGTTAGTCCTTATCACAAGAAGGTTATTAATAATCCTTTGTGTAACCTGTGCTCATTACAGGCTCGAGGTACGTTTATTCATATGTTTTGGGACTGCCGCCCCGTTGGTCAATTTTGGAGCAATGTCGCATCCAAACTGTCTGCATTGTTACAAATAACAGTACCTGAATCTGTATGTCTGTTGGTCCTGAACGACCTGCCACTCTTACTCTTTCCAATCTGAATAAGCATGTCATTTTTGCCAGTTTGACTGCAGCCAAGAAAATGACTGCTACCCGGTGGAAGCCGCCTCATTCTCTTACTGTCAAGGCGTGGATCCTTTCTTTTCTGGAAGTTATGTATTTGGAGCTGTCTACAGCCCGAATCAGTGGTGCCAATGAGCGGACTCCTGACTCCTGGCGCTCTGCTGCTGTTTCTTTGAAAGACATGTTGTAACTCCTTTGCTATTGACTCTCCTATTTTTGTATTCCTGGTTGTCTAGTTCCATCTGTCTTGTTTTATGTGTTTGTGTGTGTATGTTTTTGTTGTTGATTTCTTTAATTGTCATGTTGCAGTGCAATTATTTTCTTTTATTTGGGGGCCAAGCCTGAGGGGCCGAAAACGCGTATGCTTGCTATTGTAATTGTAAAGATTTTTATTTTTATTTTTCTCCGGCTAAAAATGGTGCTGCAGCCTAAACCGTGCAAGGGAGGGCGGTGCAATTTGGAGGGTTGGTCCAGACTCCTGCGAATATTGTCGTATAAACGACTTGTCTTTTCTCCGTTGGTCCAAAAGATTTCAAAGATCCAAAAATCACCAAGAGTCTTCAAGGCTGAGTGCAATAGAACTTTATTTGCCGGCAAAAAAAGAACGGGATCAGGCACAGACAAAATCCATGAAAAGACCCAAATGAACCGAGGCTCAAAGCCCCGAACATCCTCTTTTAAACACAGAAAAGTGGGTGTGTCCGTTTGGACAACATGGCCTCAACCAATCATTATTCTGCTTAATTTCTGCTGACACTGCTATTTCTCTATGGAAAAACACCACATTTCTTATGGAAAATCCTCAAACCTCTAGTGGAAAAACCCCATATTACCTTCTGCGCTTGCGCGAAGATTGGCGTACGTGCAGAACTGCATGTCGACCAGTTGCACCTCGCCTCGCTTTGTTTTTTTACATTGGAGCTTTTTCTGTGCCGCTATCACTGGCTCTTAGAAACTCTGGCTTTGAGGCCTTCAGGTTTTTGATAATTCACTCACCTCCTTGATATATCCCATTATATCTGACCACTCTTGGCACTGCATTTTATTAACATAATGAAAGTGTTACATATTTAGTTATATGATGTAATTCTTAGATTTGTGGTTACATTTTCACACTTGACATCATCTGACTATAGCAGCTTTAAACAGTAGATGCACTTTCCATTCAGCTGGTGCCCAGTCGTATCTTTCAGCAACTCTTTCACACTTGTTACCCTTTGTTTCTTACTTTTATCATTATAACAGTTATTATCAGTTACCATAAGTCACTATTTACTAACTGTGGTTATTTTATACTGACCACTATCTACTTACTATAGTTATTTTACACTACATTTCCCCCCTTTGTGACTTGTAGTCACATCAACACTCATAATGTTATGGTTCGGTACCTATGCATCACTGGCATAGTGATCCATCCCATCAGTGCGCCGATGGCCATACTTCTCACCAGGGGTTCTGGAAATGCCTGCTGTTGTGCCATCATCCGTGGGTATGGTTCTCGTCATGGTCAAGCTTACATGCGGATCCATACTCCAATATCGGACATGCTAGGCGTCATTAGGCATTTATGTTTTGCTTGTTGGGAGTAAGGTTCCCAGGAAAAGAATGCCAAATAGGAGTTGGCGCTTAGCATCACACGTTCAGCATCACAACTTACATTTCAGTACATGTCTTAAACTTTTAGTGCTCAATGCTTCAGTGTTTAATATAACGTACATAATATAGCTGTACGTTTGTCTCTCTAGTGCTGGGTACACAAAGTCACACAGTGAACATCAAAGAAGAAATACATAATATATGGTACTTCTTTTGGTGCTGTCAGACATAACTTAGTGCGCCCTTCAGTGTAACACTGTGACGCCGGGGGTGTTGGTATCGGGGCTACTATAGGGTCCGCTGATCTGGAGTCCCCAAGCCGGTGGTAGTATGGGTGGTGGTTGCCATTTGTTCACCATCCTCGTTGGTCCTGGTACCAGAAGCCTGGACTCCTGTGGGTGGAATGCCCAGTCACCACCCCTAATCCGTCCGAGGGGAATGCTTGGTCCCGATTGCGCTCCTAGTGTTGGTCGCGGTGGCTGGCGCTGGATTGGGAGATCCTGGCTTGGCCCCTGAGTTTGGCTACGAAGGGTCCTGCCACATGATTTATCTGATTGGATGACATCAATGAAAGAGTGGTTTTACTTTAAAACACCAGTCATCTGTGCCACTGGAGTAGTCTTTTTGGCACCAAAACACTATTCCACCTATCTGGATATAGGGCCTGTCTGCGTGTTTCCTGTACTTTTCTACTCACTGAGTTGATAGTTTCTATCTCTGCTAGCTTTAATATTATTTAAATCAGTGATCCTGGTCATGTGTAGCAGATCGTACTTATGTGATTTCTATTATTGTGTCAGTGGGTATTCTCTTCTGTCTTAATGCTGATACCACTATGGCTAATGCACATTCTGTCCATTGTTTGTGCTTTGTTTTTGGCATTGGTTCCAGACTGATCAAGAAGGTGCACATTAATATCCATCCTATCACTCTAAGTGCCCTTACTGTCCACTTCCTTATCCCTTTTCCTCCTACTGCTTATTTCTCTCTCACTCATCTGTGCCCTAATCATAAATTGTGAGTGAGTCCACATTTGGGGATACTGTTTCTGATAATTCTGCTCTTTTAAGTTTCTGGGCTGCGACTTTTTCCTTGCCTTGGGCTTGACCCTTGGTCTCTCTCTGTTGTGTCCTGTTTTTCTATTGTGTCATTATCCTGACTCTCTGGGCTGTCGCCTTGACTCAGCCTGGGTGCTAATAATCCACTACTTGCGGGGCTGCTATAGTCCCTTTTTGTCTCTCAATCAGTCTCCTTGATCGCCTTGCTGCATGTGGGTAGGCGTCGCCTTCCCCATAGCTTTCTTCCTGCGGTGTTGAAGGCTGGCTATCTTCCAGTTGGGCGGTGTCGCCGTCCCACTTTCGTTTGAACACCTTCACATAGACCCAGTCTCCTGGTACGATTCTTTGTCGTGCATCTGGGATGTCTGCGTCTTTTTCCTCTGTAGCACTTTTCACCTGATGAAGTATAACTTTGTGTATTTGCGTTAGATGTTGCAGGTAATTTGTTAGTTCTTTTTCACATTGCTCAAGTGGCGGTCCATTATAGGGACCTCTCAAATAGGGGACCAGCATCGGTCTCCCTGTCATCATTTCATGTGGTGTTAGGTGTGTTAGTCTGTTAGCCTGTGTTCCCATAGACATAAGCGCTAGTGGCAGAGCATCCACCCACTTGAACTTGTATCTGCTGTCTGCCATGTTTTTCTGCCAGCTTCGCTTTCAATGTTCCATTAGCGCATTCTACCACACCTTGTGACTGTGGATGATATACACACCCGAACTTCTGTTTGATTCCCAACATTTTCATTGCCACTTTCATCATATCTGCAACGAAAGACGGTCCATTATCTGAACTTATGCAATCCAGCAAACCAAACCGCGGGAACACTTCTTTACATAGGAATTCTGCAGCTGATCTGCAATCTGGGCCCTTTGTTGGGACTGCTTCGACCCATCTGCTGAACCTGTCGTCAACAACAACCAGAATGTATCCGAATCCTCTCACTCGCTCTGTCATGTCTATGTGGTCCATCATGAGATGGCGAAATGGTCCACTAGGCGGTGGGATATGTGCACTTGGTGCTGAAAATGCTTTCTTCACATTATGGTGTGCACAAACATCACATTCTGCGAAAGTTTTATCTACTGTATTTGCCAAAAATGGTGCCCACCAAACAGTTTGAAGCCGTCTGATCACCTCCCCCCTTGCGCAATGGTCAGAGCCATGCGCATCACGAATTTTTTGCAGACTTGTGGGCAGCACAAAGTGTCCATGTGAGCTACGCCATAAACCTTTCTGGGGGCCTTCTTGAGTGGTTTTAATAGCACCATGTTTCAACCACACTGATTGTTCATATATGCCAGCCACGTTCTGGGCTGCTATTAAGGATGATAAAGTGGTGAGTGGTTCACAGTCTTCGGCTACCAACAATGGTCCAGCACATGTGCTGGTTGCAGCTTGTTTAGCTGCCTCATCGGCCAGGTTATTGCCTTTGGCTATTAGGGAACTGCTCTTTTGATGTGCCGCACACTTGATAATAGCTAATGCGCTTGGTAGGTGTATGGCTTCAAGCAGTCTTAAGATGGCTTCCTCATGCGTTACTGGTGTGCCATCTGCTCTGAGGAAACCTCTCTGTTTCCAGATATTTCCGTGTACGTGGTACGTATGCATACTGTGAGTCTGTGTACACATTTAACCCTTTGCCTTCTGCCAATTTGCATGCTGCAGTTAACGCATTAATTTCTGCAAGCTGTGCTGAGCATGGTTTGGCAAGCTTGATCATTTGGACTGTACTAAAAGTATCATCTGGCAGCAACTGTACGATTGCGTAACCTGCATGGTTGCCTGTTGTGTCTCTGAAGCAAGACCCATCTACGAACAGAGTAAGATCAGCTGTTATTGGTTGATTATGCATATCTTCACGCGGTTTCAGAAACACATTTGTGGCCTGAAGGCAGTCATGTGGCGTTCCATCTATTGGTATCGTCATCCGTGTTGCAGGATTAACTGTATTGCAACGCTGGATGTTCAGTTCTGGTGCTGAGAGCACAACTTCACAACTTGTTTTTCTGGCTTGTGTTAGTACAAACCTAGGACTGGTTAGGAGGGCGTGTATCTGGTGGGAAGTATATAAGATGGTTGGGTGTCCTATGGCCACTGTTGAGGCTTTCTGAAAAGCAAAAACTGCTGCTGCAAGTCCCTGGTAACAGGGAGGCAGACCAGCCTCAATATTGTCCAACTTGGTGCTATAGTATGCTAAAGGTTGCTTACCAGTTGGAGTGTTTTGCATCAAAACTCCAAAGGCAAACCCCGACCTTTCTGCAACATATAAGTGAAAGGGTTTAGTATAGTCAGGGTTACCCAATGCTGGAGCCGTCTGCATGTCTGATTTCAGAGCTTGAAAGGCACCTTCAGCCTCTTCTGTCCACTGTAACTTAATGGAGGATTTAGTTTGACCTGCAGCGTGAATTAGGCCTCGCAAAGGGGCAGCTTTTATAGCGTAGTCACAAATCCACGGCCTGCTATACCTGCCATCCCCAGGAAAGTCAACATTTGTCCAACTGTTTGTGGTTTAGGAGCTTTGATTATGGCCTCAATTTGGGAGGGAGCAATGCTCCTTTTGTTTCCCTCCAGTTGTCTGCCTAAGTATTCAACCTTGGTTTGGCAGAACTGTAATTTGGTTTTACTTACTTTGTTTCCCCCCTTTCGCTAAGGCCTTCAGTACTGCTATTGAGTCCTTTTCACATTGTTGTTTGGTGGGGCTACAGATTAGGAGATCGTCCACGTACTGAATTACAGTACTTGACACGTCTAAGTGTCGTAATCAGCTAGCACTTTGTTAAAAATGGTGGGGCTTTCAACATAGCCTTGTGCCAGCCGTGTGTACGTATATTGCTGACCCTGGTAAGTAAATGCAAACAGATACTGAGAATCTGTTTGCAATGACACGCTGAAAAATGCAGAACATAAATCAATTACTGTGTACCATTGCGTTGAGGGTGGAATGTTTGACGGTAACGTATGGGGATCAGGGACAACGGGTGTCTCAGCATCCACAATAGCATTGATAGCTCATAGGCAGTGCACCAATCGATAATCATCAGAGTGTGGTTTTTTGATTGGAAAGATTGGTGTGTTACAGGGACTTTGTGTCTTGATAAGTACCCCTGCTTTTAGCAGACCCTTGATTGTTGGCCTGATGCCATCTACAGCTTGTTGTTTTAGAGGATATTGTCTCTGATATGGCAACACTATCCCACTTTTTAGTTTGATCTGGACAGGTCGTGCTGATTTTACCAAACCTATATCTGTTTTATGCTGTGACCATACTTCCTGACGTATTTGTTTAAGTGAAACCTCCTGTTCTACTGATGTCACCATCTGGGTGGGTGAGCTACTGTTCACCAATACTCTCCCTGCTGTCCCTTCATCACATGCCCTCAATGATATTCTAATATACTGTCTATCAATGGTGGTGTATACTCCCTTGGTATGAGTTGGCAAACAATGATGCATCTGTAACACTAACTTCATCATGGTTCCAAGTTTGTGTGATTCGTGACCATCTGCTATCATGAGTGTGGTGTGTGGGCGGAGTGTGGGACTTGAAACCATGGCTGTAGCTCAGTAGAAAGTGTTACTGCGGCTGCTGCTCCTTGCGGTCCTATGTACACATTTAAGCTGACCATATAGAATGGCTTCTTACTGATCAGTTCTTCCCAACAGTCTTCATAGTCTGTATGGGACTGCCCTTCATCGTACATCAAGGTGCAGTGTAATGGTAGTTGTGGTTCGTATGCAGCTCCCATTTGATTCATAGCCCAGTTATTCCAGGGATCCCATTTTTGTTTCAACTTAGATGTTGAGGGCCACTGGATCCAGTACACAGCCGGTTGGACTTCAGTGATGGGTTCTTGGAATACCTGTACTGTCATTAGTCTGTGGATGGGATCATCTGAGAAATCCACTCTCAATCCTTCCTGTGTACATACTATGTTAGCCTTTAATGGGCATAAAATGTCTCTTCCCAGCAGGTTAATAGGTGTGTTTTCTGAATACAGCAGTGGTGCTGTTATGGTTCTTCTGGCAATCAACATTGAGACGGGCCGAGTTAGGGGTACTATCTGTGTTTTCCCAGAGAAGCCTATCGTTTTTACTGATGACCCTGATAGGGGGAGGTGAGAGCCGGCATTCCCAATGCAGGAATAGGTTGCTCCTGTGTCTACCATAAAGGAGTGTTCTTGATCTCGTATCATCACCTGTATGGTTGGCTCATCATGTGGTTGTATGGAGACCACTGGTGTCATGTGCTCCCCCTTAGGCTTCTCTGGGCGCCCATATTGCCACTCTTTTGCCGGTCCTGTCCATGGATTTATTGGACAGTCTCTACGGTGATGTCCCTTTTTGTCACATCTCCAACAAGCCCAATCATTACCTTGGTCCATGTTCAGGTAAGTTTGGTCGCCTGGAGGACTTGTGTCTGAGGAGGTGGAGAGAGTTTAACTGGGCTCTGAGGTGTCATTGTTGTGGTGGCTGGCACTTGAGCTTGCTCCACAGTTATCACTGGTGCCTAGATTTTACCTTTCTTTTGTTTTGCGTATAGATCACTCAGTTGTAGTTGTGCCAGCTTATTAGTCAGATTCTTGTTTGCATCCTCCTCTCTTTGCTTTTCTTTTCTGATGCTCTCCACATGGTGAATCAGGTGTTCAGAGATCAATGGCCATTCCATCTTCATGAGTCCCACCACATTGTCCAGATGCTTCTGTACTTCTTGTGACATGGCCTTTTTCACCATTACCTTGAACAGGCTTTGTGTGGTGTTGTTGAGATTCCATGCGTTGCCGGTTTCCTCCTTCCACTTTCTCTGGAAGGAGCGCAGAAATTTGGCTGGGCATTCTCCATCCTTGAGTGTCTCTCCCTCCAGTCTTGAGGGATCCATCTTTGGATATTGTTTTCTTAATTCAGCCCAGATGCGATTGCGGAAACTGTTGAACCTCAAGTCATCAGCTCTGTTTCCTTGCACCACCAGGGGCAGTTTGGCGGCGTGGAAGATTTCTTTGGTGGTGTGTTTGCCACCTACATGCATCAGTAGTGCTTTGATGTCTCCTAGAGCCAGTGTCATTCCTGTTGTGTTTTCTTCTAGCACCATAATCCATTTATTGGCTCCTTCTGTGAGATGTGGAAGCCTGCCTGCCAGTCCGATCATGTCGCAGAATGACCACGGTACGTACTGAGGCCGGTGCTGTCCAGACTTTGTCACCAGTGGATATATGGAAACTCTGTGTTCTTCCGTGGTGTGGTTTGATGCTTGTAATTAATTTTCCTGGAAGTCTGCTTCTGACGTTTCCTCTTCATCAACGTTGGGTGGTTGTGTTGTCATTCTTTTATTGTTTCGGAGTGTCATATATTTTTCCTGTTCTCGTTCAGATTTTAGTTGGCTTGCTTGGTGCCCTACTAGGTTGGACAGAGTAGTTTGGATGTGGTCCAGTTGCTGAGAGATTTCTTCACTCTTTTTGCAGACTGTCGGCTCCACTGTTCCCATCAGCTTCAGTCTCATTGTTTGAGGACTAGTCTTGATCTTTTCCGCCTCTCCCCTCAATTTTTCTAGTTCAGCTCCGAGGTGTTTCTCCTCGTCTTTCTCCAGCTGCTCGAGTTTCTCTTCAAGCTGCTGCGATCCGCTGCACCATTTCTCCACTCTCTTTGGTCTGGAGCAGAGTGAGGGACCAGGGTTGATATACTTTTGGGGTGCTATGCTTCCTCTGACACGCCGCCCCGGCAATGATTTCATTTTCGCTGTCATCTCTCCCCAAGCTGTCTCCAGGCTTTCTCTTTAGGCAGCGATACCGGCCTCTGTCTTTCTCTGATGGGCTTTCCCCTCTGTCTAGCTCCTTATACCTGTCTTTTGCTGTCTGGATGTCAGAGTTACAGGTCCTCTGAGCTTCTTGTTCAGCTGCATTTTGGCTTTTTCTGTGCCAGCCGGCTCCATTTCTTCCTGATGTTATGCTGCCAGTACAAGTGCTGGCGTCATATTCTTCTCTTGGGCCGTTTTTTCCTTGTTCACTGTGAGCTCTCAGTCCTTCTGGCTTTGAGCTCCAATTTACTGTTATTTTCCCCATCACTTCTCCTTCCATACTGCCTTGGGCTTCTTTAATTGGAAATTGTCCTGTTGGGGCTTCAACTGTGTTACATCCTCCGGCTGCATGAGGTGCATATGGGGGTGGAGTTGACCACTGTGGAGCAGTAGGTGTGGCTTCTTGGTCCTTATTATCCTTCTGGCTTTTGTTGCTCTGTAGCGCTGGCATTTGTTTAACGTTCAACACATGTCTTTGTGCAGCCTGTCTAAACCACCTTAACACCTCCCTTTCCCTGGCTCTTTTGCCCTCTCTTATGCTGCTAGTATCTTTAGCTTTATAGTGCTTGATGTTAGTGGAAGGTACCTTTGAAGCAGCTTGTTGTAATGACAACAAGCTGCTTCAAAGGTACCTTCCATTGGCCACTGCAAACTCCCTGACGTGCGATCAAGACCATTTTTTCATGCGGTGTCTAATCTGTTTTTCGTGATCTGGCTGCATTCTTACCACCAATGCCAGTGGAGCCAACACCCCCTCCCTTTTTGCCATTTTAGCCCCCATATATCACTGTCTTGCCTCTCCCTCTTCCTTAGTAATTTCTTCTTTTGTTTTTATCCAGACTATTATTTTACTGACAGTTACACCAGCTTTAAGTATTTTTCTCTGTGTGGGTTTGTATTTTAATTCCTCAACACCGTCTTTTGTAGATTATTTGATAATGTAGCTAAATTTACCTGTGTCCCACTCTACTTTCCTGGGGATCACAACAACATCCAGCCGCGGATCATCTGCTCCCCTTTTTACCCCTGCTATGGTTAGGCCCTCTGAGATTCCTAAAATTGGGTTTAATGAGACAGAAGCTTTAGTTGGTGGATTTTTGCAAAGCTGTTCCAATATTGTTGATAGTCTGTGGGGGGTCCACAGTCCCCATAACACCTCTGTCCATGCTACTGCAGGGAATTCTTTTTCAATTCGGGTTAGATTAACAACTTTGGTCAAATACCACAATTTCTGACTGATTTCTTGTTCAGTTTGCCAGTATTCAACTCTCTCTTCATCAAAATGTTCTCTCAAGCCAAAAATGAGACCCGACACTCTGTGTTTCCAGTCTCCTTCAGTGGTGCAACAGTCATCAGCTCATTATTTAACTTTCACTGCTATTTCCTTCATCCATATGTTTCTAAGTTTGTGTCTGTGTTATCACCTACCACCTCATCCGAAGCCACTTAAGTTATTATTATTTGTTATTCTATTTTTGCCTACGATTATCAATTCTTTTATTACACTTCTCTTATATTTATTATTATTATTATTATTATTATTATTATTATTTGTCACAGCACTGATGTGGTGCTTACTCTCAACACTGTTTATACTTCAAGCCCACAGTGTGCTTATACTATTATATTATTACATGAAGTGCACTATAATGCGCTTATATTATGATGTTATTGCATATAATGCACTTATTTTAAACACACAATGTACTTATGTTCTTACTCTACAATGTGCTTTTACTCTCAACAAACAGCGCTTTAATTCTACACACACAATCTACTTTATATTTCAAACATACAACAAATATGCCGGCAGTGTCAGAGTGACTAAAAATTTTAGTCTGCCATTTTTCGTCCTATTCACATCTGACTGAATAAAAAAAAGGAAAAAATGATCTCAGGTTTCTTTTCTCTCTACCACTCAGTTCTGTGAGTGCAGGTTTGTTTTGTTTTTGTTTTGTTTTTTTATCTTGACGTCTTGGCCCGCTCACACACACTCCTCACTTCTGGCTGGCCTCCCTTCTTGCACGCAACTTCTCCCTGTTGATCGCCGCTTAAGCGATCTTAGTGCACTCTGGTCACACTCTTGTGACAGCACTCCACTCTGGCGCTTCATTAAGCCAGCTGCCCGTACAGACCTTGTTATTCGGTTGACCTCTTGTTACTGAAATCGCAAGCGGTATCCACAGCACTTATTCTTTAAGCCAGCTGCCCGTACAGACCTTGCTATTCGGTTGATCTCTTGTCACCGAAATCACAGCGCTTATTCTTAAGCCAGCTGCCCGTGCAGACCTTGCTCCGCAGTTGACCTCTTGTCACCGCAGCCGCAAGCGGTAGCCACAGCGCTTATTCTTCTTAAGTCACGCTCTGGTGACACACTAAAGCCCACTGCTTTTTATCTCCTCCTTCACACTTTAACAAGCATTATAGAACATACAACAAATGTGCCTTGTTTATAATGGTATATCACAACTACTACGTGCTTTTGATATCGCATGATACACACCCGCTTCATCTAATTTTATTTTGGAAACACTTTTTCCAATATTCCGGCCGACAGCTTTAACCTTCCATATCACTACACTTCGGTTACACACACACACACTCACTCCTCATATCATGGTTTTTTCTTCTTTCTCTGTCTTACACACACCCGCTTTGTTTAATCTTAATTCGGAAACACCTTTTTTTCCCCCCAATATTCAGCTTTTAATCTTCCATAGCACTACACCTCGGTTACACACACACTATTTCTCTGTCTTTCGCACAGCCCGCTCATTACCTCCACACAGCTGCAACGGCTGACCTTGTTTAGCTTTGGTTTTATCCTCCTAGTTAGATAGCTTCTGTGCCATCCAAATAGATCCTCCCGCAAACATTGCCGCTGGTAACAAGCAATCATGCAATGCACACTTTCCCTTTATCTCAAAACTCTGTATCATTCATTCTTATTCCGCACCATTTGGTAATGCTAAGCTTCAGACGTACAAACATGAAAGCAGTGACATACAGGACGGACAATACATTAAATGCACCCAGTCTTGACTCTCTTTTGGTGATGTATTTTAGCTGTTAATTTTAGTATCCTGGTTAGGTTCGAACCGGTGAGTTTGTGGACTTAACCTTGGGATGGAAATCACACCTGCATTCAGTCACCAACTCAAATTGGCAGATATTAAAGGCTCTGCTTACATTTGATTTTTGGTTGCGCCTGGAGCTGGAATGCAGGTTGATCCTTCCTCCCTTAAGGCAGTCCCTCTGTTAGTTAGCTCAAATCCAGTCCCATCTGGGGTGCCAAAATGTCGTATAAACGACTTGCCTTTTCTCCGTTGGTCCAAAAGATTTCAAAGACCCAAAAATCACCAGGAGTCTTCAAGGCTGAGCGCAATAGAACTTTATTTTTTTTTATCAAGGTCTTTTTTATTTTGCTTTTACAGTTTACAATTAACACAGGTCCAACAGAGCAGGACAAGAAAAATAAATCCCCCATTCCCAGCCCATCCCCTCCTCCCTCAGATACCAGACCTGGAGTATTAACAGCGTATAATACAGAGTTCAAGACATTGAGTTCACATAGCCAGACATGAAGAAGAAAAAATAAAAAAGTAAAAAATCAGAAATGAAATAGATTACCTAAATGACTGAGGGCAGCATTAGGGGTTTACAGTGTTAAGTTATCGGCCTCCATATATTCAACAAACATTAGGAAAGGCTGCCAGATATTATAAAATGTTCTAGTAGACCCCCTGACTGTGTATCGGATCTTCTCCAACTTGATATGGTGCATAGTTTCCCTGATCCAGTGACTGTATGTCGGAGGTGCTGGGTCTTTCCATTTCAATAATATCAGTCTCCTAGCTAGCAGAGAGCAGAAAGCCAGCATAGTTCTTTCCCACATCTCAAGAGGGGGGCCCGTCTGAGCTACACCAAAAAGTGCAATGAGTGGAGTCGGCGCAAGCACTTTCCCAAAAATCTTGGAGAAGGTTTCAAATATGGACTGCCAGAAAGTGCCCAGCTTCGGACATGCCCAGAACATGTGTAACAGAGTAGCTGGGTCCCGACGGCATCGATCACAAGTGGGGTCTATGTCAGCTTTGATCTTAGAAAGTCTGACTTTAGACCAGTGCAAACGGTGTACTACTTTGAATTGAATAACAGCATGTCTGAGACAGATGGAGGAAGAGAAGATTCCCTGTATTATTTTGTGCCAGGTGTCATCTGTAATTGTTTCATTTAAATCAGTCTCCCATTTATTTTTGAGGAGGTCTAGAGGTGTCAAGTTATGAGAATACAAAATCTTGTATATTGTGCTAATAGTTCGCTTTCTTACTAGTTTACAATCAAAAATTGAGTCTAACAGGCTAGTTGGGGGACATGACGGAAAACATTCTAGGTTTGAGAATGCAAAATTCCGAAGCTGTAAGTATCTATTGAAGTGTGATTTGGGAATATGATATTTTTGTACCAACTGCTCAAAGGAGGCGAAATTACTGTCAATATACAGATCAGACAGCGAAATAATACCTCTTCTGGACCATCCATTAAAGACATCATCTATTAATGATGGGGCAAACATATGATTTTTTGCGATTGGTGTGGCCTGAGAAAGATCTGTCAGCGAGAAGGATCTTCTAAACTGGTTCCAGATCTTGACCGAATATAAAACAACAGGGTTAGAAGTAAAGTCAGTGATGGACTGTGTGAACGGCAGCTTAGAACATAGTAATGCTCTTTAAAGAAGTGGGATTTACAGATGCCCCCTCCAGATTTAGCCAGTCATTGTCAGTATTATCATTATCATTACCCAGCCAATATAACAGTACTCTAATGTTGACCGCCCAGTAGTAATACAAGAAGTTAGGAAGCGCCATCCCTCCCCCTGAGCAATGTTGGTCAGGATGACTGGAAGTGAGAAAAGTAGCCCCATCACAATAATGTAGCGCCCTGCAGGATCTGAGTCAACGTTAGTCATTGTAAATGGTATATTTTTATCAATTAGGATGGCTGTTCCCCTAGTCTTTGAGTGGAAATTAGAGTGGTAAACTTGTCCTGACCATCCTCTCTTTATTTGAAACAGGTCTGTTGTGCGCAAGTGCGTCTCTTGAGGAAATATAATATCGGTTTTCAATCGTTTTAGGTGTGTAAATACCTTTTTACGCTTAACTGGGTGATTTAGTGACTTTACGTTCCAGCTCACGAAGTTGTCTGAGAGTCCCTGCTGCCCTCTGGTTGAATTAGGATCAGTCATAACCTACTGAGTACAAGATGTTATGTAATAAAATTCCACATCTGGCTAAGTAAACTGAAAGAAAGAAAGATATAGAAAAAATAAATTCAAGATTTGAGCAAGTCTGGTATAATACCCCCCCCCCATTTAACACCTAGGAAAACAAGGTGAACATGGTACCCCTCAAGAACAAATCCACACATAAGTGTTTGTGGTGGGGAACTCTGCAGAGCCTGCCGTTCAGGCCCCCATCGAACACCTCAAAAGGACCAATTCAGTGCACTGCCACCGTAGCACTATAACGCCTGCTATGCATTCAAGTAGGGAAAGAAAAAAATAAATAAATAAAAAAAATAAAATTAAAAAAAAAAGTTAAAATACAGATGATGATGATAATAATAAATAGATAAGAAAAAAAAAACAAAAAACTACTCAAGAGGCTATTCAACACCGCATCTCTCATGGAGTCAATTAGTAGTTTAAAGGCATTAGAAATTCAACACTGTAGATTAGCCACAACATATAATATTAGGTTTACAGAACTTTGCACAATAAGGCAATTTCCAAGCAACAAAACACTATTTGGCCTAAGAGTATAGGTGATCAGCAATGACAAAAAGGAAAAAGGGAGAGAGATAGGGTCCTTTGGTCAAGCCATTTTACATTCATTCTTCATTTTGAATATTGACCCCTTTTCACAATATAAGGTGGTGAAACTGTAACAGTCCCTCAGAGTGGCAACAACGACATCAGTCCACTGGATACAGCCTGTTTGGTTATCTCTTCATGAATGTAAACAGATATAGAATAATATTGTCAGAGTAGGTGGAATCTGAGGATAAACAGTCAAACAGTCTCACTCACGCTGCTCTGCTGCAGGAACGACGTGGCTCTTAATGTAGGTCACCGCTTTTTCTGCGTCGGTGAATTCCTTTACTTCTCCGTTGTGAGTGACACGGAGACGGGCTGGGAAAAGTATACCAACCCGGACAGTCGGATGGTTGTGGAGTAGCTTTCGAACCTTGGTGAATGCAGCTCTGGCTTTGGCGACTTTTGAAGTGTAGTCTGGAAAAATAGCAACTGTCTCTCCGTTGTACCGAAGTGGAGCACGGGTGCGAGCCCAGCTCAACACCTCGACAAAGTCTCGGAAGTAGTGGAGTTTGGCTTCGATTACTCGTGGTTTCTCACCAGGTTTTCTTGGAGCCAGACTTCTGTGTGAGCGGTCGATGAGCACATCTTTATCTAGCTGTAGTACTTCTCGCAGCAGCTTCAAGACCGATGTCGTGGAGCTCGATCCAGCCATCTCAGGGACCCCCAGTATTCTGATGTTGCCGCCGAAATTTCAGTTTTCAGTGAGAGAAGAATCCCCGTTTTCAGGGACTCTGTGTCCATCTTTGTTGTAGTTGACCATGGCGAAGAAGTTTTTGCCGGGGTGGCAGTAGCAGTGTGGCTCGAGGCGGTGTCGGGCCTATTGTTCGCTGAACCAGTGTACTTGAATTTGCGCAGATTTGTTGCCATTCACTCAAACGAAGGCCGTCACCCGGCTTCGGAAATATTTTCAAAACAGACTGGTCGATGCCACGATGCGCAGCGCGGTTGTTATCTTAAGATAAAAAAGTAAAAAGAAGATGCTCGACGGTAGCCCAAACAAAACACGTCTTACTACAAAACTGTAAAATTACAGACATTATCTGTAAATCAACAATCCGCCAATTATTTTAAGCATTATGACAATAATGACAAACTACATTAATTTCTCATTTTTTTTTACAGAAAAATACTATATTAATTTTACATGATATTTTCTGTTTTCTTAAATTACATTCAAATTCACATAGAATGACAGTAATGATCTGTTATTAAATATGTAGCCTGGTTTATCAAAGTTTATGTCCATACTAACAATCTTAACGATTTTCTCTGTAATTTTGAGGTAAATCTTATTATTTTTATATTTGCATGTAATTATACATTCAACTGTAATTAAATATGTAGCTTGTTATATAAAGGTTTAAGTCCATACTAACAATTTAATGTTTTTCTCTGTAATTTTAAGGTACATCTGATTAGTTTTAGTTTCATGTGTACTTTCACATTCAAACTCTGTAATTCAATATGTAGCTGTTTATATAAAGGTTTATGTCCATACTAACAACTTAATGTTTCTCTCTGTAATTATAAGGTAAAGATTAGTTTTATATCTCTGTGTATTTTTACATTCAAACTCTGTTAAAAAAATATGTAGCTCATTATATAAAGGTTTATAAACAACATTTTTCTCTGTAATGTTAAGGTAAATCTTTTTCACACTCTTGTTCACTAGTACTTACATACGGTATATATAAAAATACTGGTGTACATAGTACTCTAATATTCAAACTGTAATTCTAAATCAGATAAAAATACAACGAGTAAAGGCAAAATCAGGAAGAAGGATTGCAATAGTCCAGACTGTAGGCAGGTCAAAAACAGGGCAGTGGCACATTCAGGTGCTATTGGTAAACTTGTTGATTGGTGTGACAGAGAGGGAAAGAGATGCTTATGTAATTTAATATATCAGCCTACAAATAAAAATATATCAACATTTATTTTATTTGAGATACAGACACAACTCTCAGCACACATTTGTAAATAGTTTTACTGTAATAATAAAGAGCTGAAGTCACGCTCCTTCCGGTGTGCACCATGGGACTTTATTTCAGAAAAGGTTTGTATGGCAGTCAATGGTGAGAGACAAATTATTTCTTGAGCCTGTTTGAATTGAGCCACACCCCAAAATAGCAAACAGCAAACTCCTCATGGTTGTTCAAATAAATGGTTAAAAAAAAAAAAAAAAGGACTTTTCAGTGGTACTTACTTTGTCCTGCTTCCCTTCCCCCACCCCCAGATGCACCAAAGATCCAGCTGACTCCTGGCAGTTTGGAGGAGGATTCTTCCTTATCTGCTGCATCTGTTGCATACTTCTGGTACAAATTCATTGAACTTCTGTGGTATGTTTTGATTTCACTTAATAGTACACTGTATATTCAGGGTTCTAAATCAAGAATATAATGCTTGTCCACAGATACTCCAAATATTATTAGAACTACAGTATACAGAGCCTCCAATGGCCAGGAGAATATAACTGAATTGGAAAATACAAGCTAAAAGTCAACAGACCACAACCCCCTCAGCCCAAAAGTTCTCCACCTGTTTCAAAGGTGAAATCATGACCTCATTATTATAGTACTGTTAACAGAAAAGATACACATATGGAGAAATAGAATTTCTAGTTTTTCAATTCCTCCTGGGGGTCTCTGAAGAACTGTTTGTGAATAATTGGTTGATATTGTAAATTTACAACTCAATACATTAAATAAAGGGGTTTTAGAATCAATAGTGGTGTATATTTCATTTGTAATTAAGTTCCCCACCCTACTTTAATTGAAACAGTGACAATATTTAGGGTTTTTGTTTGGCAGTCCTAGCTGCCAGTCATTTAACTGTTTTTCCGAGGTGGTTTTTAAGGCAGGTTAAAGGTGTTTGATCATAATTTAGGAAAAATCTGTAGAATAACGGTATTTTTCTTTAGAGCATTTAATGAACATTTCTGTACAAATTATGTTTCTGGACTTTATTTAAATTAGGATATTTTACTATAATATTACGGTTTTCGTTTGGCAGCCGTAGCTGCCAGTCATTGACTGTTATTCCAAGGTGGTTTTTAAGGCATATTAAAGGTGTTTGATCATAATTTAGGAAAAATCTGTGGAATAACGGTATTTTTCTGTATAACTCTTAGTATTGCCACTTTATTGAAAGTGTTTGATTGTAATAATTTTGCAGAAATCTGTAAAATAATGGTATTTTTCTGTAGAGTATTTAATTAAAAACTTCTGTACAAGTAATGTTTCTGGACTTTATTTGAATTAGGATATTTTACGATAATATTACGGTTTTCGTTTGGCAGCCGTAGCTGCCAGTCATTGACCGTTTTTCCAAGGTGGTTTTTAAGGTATATTAAAGGTGTTTGATTGTAATGATTTAGGAAAAAACTACAAAATAACGGTATTTTTCTGCAGAACTCTTAGCATTGTCACTTTATTAAAAGTGTTTGATTGTAATATTTCAGGGGAAAATTAATAAAATAACGGTATTTTTCTGCAGAACTCTTAGCAGTGTCACTTTATTAAAAGTGTTTGATCGTAATAATTTAGGGGAAAATTATAAAATAACGGTATTTTTCTGCAGAACTCTTAGCATTGTCACTTTATTAAAAGTGTTCGATTGTAATAATTTAGGGAAAATCTGTAAAATAACGGTATTTTTCTGCAAGACATTTAATGAACATTTCTGTAAAAGTAATGTTTCTGGACTTAATTTGAATTACGATATTTTACTTTAATATTACGGTTTTTGTTTGGCAGCCGTAGCTGCCAGTCATTTATCGTTTTTTTACAGGTTTTTTTTTTACAGTGCATTATCTACTTTTTTGAACTCCTCCTTGGGATTTTGTCCCATCTGCGTGAAACTTGGCACATATACTCTTCAGCTGGACCTGATCTAAAGTTATCAAAAGAATTTTGCTCGGTCAAAAAATGCGCAAATTGTTAACATACACATTTCTTTAGCTAACTATAGAAATGTGAACCGTTTGATATCTTGGTCAAACTAAATGCTATTAACACCAAATTTCAGATCCTTGGTTGCCATGACGCTGGGAATGAGCCGAATTTGGCGAACTTTGACCAGTAGGGGGCGCTAAAAATATGGGAAGTTTATATCTCATATCTGAACAGCTACACTGATTTTCACGAAATTTGGTCGGTATGATGTAGGGCCAATCCTGAGGCCATATCTAGAAGGTGGTCATGACTGCTCAATGTGGGCGTAGCTTATTACAAGATGAACAACAAACATTAATTTCAGCCAAACTATTATGCTGAGAGCTTTGAAATTTATAAGGTACATACATAGGACACAATTTTTCCATACCAAAAATTGCACATGTACTCCACTAGGTGGTGCTATAATGGATGCAATCGCGTTTTTGCCTGTAACATCCACATTTTCAATCACATATTCGCAAACTTTATATCCATATGTTCCCTGAATAGAGCTCGGTTTTCTGACATAGGACATGCCCACTTCTGCTGCACATTTCGTTCGCTAAATAGCCACATATGCAAAACCTACTTTTTCGAACTTCTCCGTGGGATTTTGTCCCATCTGCTTGAAACTTTGCACGTCCACTCTTCGGCTCGACCTGATCTAAATTTTGCTCGGTCAAAAAATGCACAAATTATTAACAAACAAATTTCTGTAGCTAGCTATAAAAATGGCAACTGTTTGATATCTCGGTCAAACTAAATGCTATTAACACCAAATTTGAGATCGTTGGTTGCCATGATACTGAGAAAGGATGAGCCGAATTTGGCGAATTTTGGCCACTAGGGGGCGCTAAAAATGTGGGAAGTTTATATCTCTTGAATGGCTACACCAATTTTTACGAAATTTGATCGGTATGACGTGGGGTCACTCCTGAGGCCAGCCATATAGTAAGGTAACAATTGGTCAAAGTGGGCATGATTTAGTACAAGAAATCCAAATCGGCACACATTGGCCCGTGTCCTCACTTTTGCCCCTGCATCCTTTGGGGCCATCTTCCGTGGGCTCTGTGGTGCAAGTTCATAACTGCTTGCAAGTCGCGCGGTGGGGGCTTGGCCCCCGTTCATAACTGCTTGCAGTTCTAGTTTCTTTTCTTTTTCTTTTTTGATAGTGTTTGTCATGCTCCCTTGACACGTTCCCTTGTCTTGGGCTATGTTTGTTTGTCATGCATAATGATGATAACTAGATAATTCCCCGTCAGGGAATCGCGAGAGTGGGCTGTGCGCTTTGCCCCGTGATGAAAAAAACTGTGAATGCTAAAGCAAAAGTTGAATCCCACGTCGATAATTTGGACTTTTATCTACATTTTAAAGTTCGAATGGTGTGTCTAGGTCAAAGTATGCCAGAGATGTCGATGTTTGAAAATCTTTCTTTCGATATTTTCACCCGGTCTAATTCACTTTGTGTGTGTGTTCGTGTGCATTTGAGTGTGTATATGTGTCTCTGTGTGTCTCTGTGACTTTTTTGATCTAGTCCCATTCATTCCTTATGGGAAAGTTTACTTGCGTTACGACTGATTAATTGTCTGTGTGTGTTTTTGTCCGTCTGTGTCTGTCTGTCTGTGTGTGTGTGTGTGTGTGTCTGTCTGTCTATGTGTGAATGTCTGTGTGTGTGTCTGTCTTTATGTGTGTGTGTGTGTGTGTCTGTGCCTGTCACTCCCTCTGTTGGCCCAGCTGATCCTGGTTGCCACGATGGTTGTCGAACGGCTCTAGCAACCGTGTCTGAGACAGCTGATTTCAGAATGATTTCAGCCTCCCATCTTCGACGTCAAACTAGTGCTATTTATCCAAAACCAAACATGATATCAAGAAAATGTTGTGCGTGATGCGGGAAAGGCCTTAAAGAACATACTCATCAAGTTTCGTGGTCCTAGTTTCATAAATGTTGAAAAAAGAGCGAGTTAAAAAAGGGTACAGTTTTGAAAATCCTGTCCTGATTTACATTGGAGTGATGGGGGCAATTGAGAGCTACTCTTGTCGGTTAGAGGCAGTTAATTAAAAAACCCTAAATGCTACTGAAAAAGTGGATACAATGGGAGAAAGAAGACAAGTGTGGCTACAACTCTGGTAAATATCACTGTTTTTGAGTGACATTTGTGGCCGGGATCGTCACGGAAAGAGAACATTTTTGTGAAAATGTTTGAGTCTTTCCCACTCTGTCAGTTGGCTCCTGCACTCTGCTGCACGAACACTCCGCCATACACACTCATTGAAAACCCTGAATTTTTCCAAAATAACTCACCGTCATTGAGGGGTCAGCATTCAAAAACTATACATCGTAGGAAAGAAGTTCAATTACAACTCAAATAGCCAAGATTTGTGCCTACATTTTAAAGTTGCAATGGTGTTTCTAGGTGAATGTATGCCAGAGCAGGAGCTCAGCCCACTAATTAAAAATATTTGATCACAGAATAAAGGTCCATCTCTCGTGGAAAAACAGGTCATCCCGGGGTGAGGTAGGTGTGCTCGAGTGGTCAAGGCGATGGACTTAAATCCCATTGGGGTTTAACCATGCAGACTGCAATGCTTCCAACTAAGGAAGTGTCAACTCTTCCGTGCTCACCCCTTCATTCATTTGCCAGATGGGTGTATGTTGTTGAGGTGAGGGTCTTCTAACAAACCAGATTAAGGCTCATGGTTTAAGAAAATCCACGAAATGGAGAAGTGTATCGATGGCATGAAACAAACTCACTACTGGATTTACATTCCGTAGAGAAAGGGAATGTAATGGGATGTGCTGTGAATGGTTCATCTAGTCTACCTGCACTGGAAAAGCTTCTCTGAAGGTTCTGGGGAGATTGTTCAAAACCTTTTTTGCCGGGGTTGATTGCGTACATGCCTGCTATTCCTGACCCATATCGGGTTGTGGACCAGAGAAACATGAGGAATGCATTCATGGATCTTTATATATTTTAAGAGGCTCTGGCGTGATCGTGCCCAACCGGGAATCAAACCTGTGCCGCAGCAGTGCAAACACCAAATCCTAGCCACTAGACCAGTGGTCCTCAACTATTTGTCGCCCCTAATAGAGTTCTCAACGAGTCAGGCCGGCCCGACAAACCCGACCGAAATAATACGCAAATGAGCCAGGTCGTGCCTCAGGCTTCCTTTTTTATAAAAAGTGTAAAGATTTAATTAAATATTTATTTAAGGCATATTTATTTATATAGGCTATTTAAAGTTGTGTTTCAGTTGTTTGTGTTAAATCTTTTAATTTTAAATGAAGTTAGATTTGAATTTCTATCTGCAGTCTGTCTGATCATGATAACAAGTGTATGAGGAAAACAATGCAGACGCGCTGGGCCAGGTCGGGTCGTAATTTTCAGGCCCACTGAGAACTCTAGCCCTCAAACCGTGATCCTTCACCATGTGTTTTGGGTGGGTCTGCATGTGTATACCGGGACTTGTCTCTATGCCGATGATACACAGACAGCTCAGTCACTCACTGCTGCGAGTGCAATTTTTAATTGGAGCGGTTAGGATATTGACATTTTGCTGGCTGTAGGAGCTTCGTGATTGCATGAAAATGGCGTGTTCCAAGTTCACTGCTAAAAGAAAAGTTAACAGTGAAAATCGGCAATTCGAAGAAGAATGGACTGAAAAATGTGCATTCATTCTCCCTCCAACCAGTCCAAGACTCCTGTGCTTAAGATGCCAGGAGATTATAGCTGTGATGAAGATTTCCAATTTGAAATGGCATCATGAGACAAAGCACAGGAATTCTGAGGAGACATTCCTTCAAAATTCAGAGGTAAGAACAACAAAAATAAATGCACTTAAATCATCAAATCAAGCTGCAAGCAGGATTCTTGTCACATCTATGACACGACAACAAAAAGCAACAGTGTGCACATTTAGAGACATAGAAACTTTGTTTTATTCAACTATTTAGGGGGCCAGGGCCGAGGGAACGCCTATGCTAGGACCAGCGGTGCTAGGAACCCTATTGTAATTGTAAAGATTTTTAGGCTAAAAGTGGTGCTGCAGCCTAAACCATGCAAGGTAATATCTCAGACACAAAAAACTACATATATCTGCCTACAGGGGGCGCTATAACAGAGGAAAATACGTTTTTGCCTATAACTCCCTCCCCAGATTACCTGAATGGAGCTGAATCACTTTGCGATGACCACGGCCACTTCCAGTTAGAACGTTTTTTCTCCTCCTCCTTCGGATTTTGTCCGATCTGCGTGAAACTTGGCAGGTACACTCTTCAGCTCGACCTGATCTAAAGTTATCAAAAGAATTCTGCTTGGTCAAAAAATGTGGAAGCTATTAATGAACACATTTCTGTAGCTAGCTATACAAATATAAAGTGTTTGACATCTCAGTCAAACTAAATGCTATTAACACCAAATTTCAGTTCCTTGGTTGACATGACACTAGGAAGGGATGAGCCAAATTTGGCGATATTTGGTCACTAGGTGGCGCTAAAAAGATGGGAAGTTTATATCTCCTGAACGGCTATACCGATTTTGAAGAAATTTGATAAGTATGATGTAGGGCCAATCCTGAGGCCATATCTTGACGGTGGTCATGACTGGTCAATGTGGGCGTGGCTTATTACAACAAATCCAAATTGGCACACATTCAGCCTTTTGCACTTCCGCTGCACCTCCCATTACAGCAAATACTCAGACGTTGGCCTGTGTCCTCACTTTTGCCCTGAGCCCATTTTCCTTTGGGGCCAACTGCTTGCAGTTCTACTTTAACTTCTCATTTAAATAGTTTGTAATTTTGTTGTTTTGAATGTTTTTTTGAATATATATATATATATATATATATATATATATATATATAGTACACCTCAGTGTATGGACCTTTGAGTCACTGAAAAAATGACTTCTGCCCCTGCACTAGACCATAAGGGAACCCATTGCTCTGCATAAAATGTACAAATTAAACAGTGTTTTTACCATCTCTTCTGTGTCACAGGTGTAGCACCGGTATCACACCACTTACTGGGCCATGGACTAGTTCTCGGTTCTAAGGAGTGGGGAGCAAAAGTAATTACAACAGAGACCGTTGCTTTCTACACAAACAAAAAGAATACTCTCAGGTTCTTAATGTAGAGGTAAATATAATAAATGAAAAGGTATTTCACTCTTTTTGTTCTTTGGTTCACTCAAGTTATTTTAGTCAAGCCAATCTAAGTTAAACTGGACCAGTTTCTTTTCCCTTGGTTACACCTATTTTTGAATTCCTTTTGTTCCTGACTTAACTCTTTTTCCTTCCCTTACAGGCAAGAGAATAC
This sequence comes from Diplodus sargus, assembly GCA_903131615.1. Lineage (NCBI taxonomy): Eukaryota > Metazoa > Chordata > Actinopteri > Spariformes > Sparidae > Diplodus > Diplodus sargus. The sequence goes on along the minus strand of CAEMYA010000819.1, from coordinate 107,948 downwards.
CTTCAATTACACAATCAAATCAAGTGGACCACAATAATTTAAAATCACATTCAAAAATATGAACTCAATATGCAAAAAAATGTATGACCCTTCAATTCAAGTTCAAGTCCAAGTGCGAATTCAAGTGTTCAGTTCAATGAAAAGTTTCAGTTCGACTCAGTCCAAAAATAATAATCCAATCAGTTCTCAGTTCAGTTCAAAAATTATGATCCAATCGGTTCTCAGTTCAAAAATAATTCCTGATCCTCCTACCACTCCGGCAGCGAGTCACCATATGCAGAAGATTTCCTCACTGATGCGATGGAGAAGGTGAGATAAAGATCTGGGTCTAGCCCGCCATCTTGGATCCCGTCTTTGCATGTGCACGCCCGCACAGTGTAGACCAGTCCTCACTCCGACCGGGCTTCAAACCAAGCAAAAAACCTGACCTGTCTGTGTAACAGGTCATAAAAACAATAAATCTCTTTTCAAATCCTCAAATTACACAAGCAATTATTTCACAGTCTCCAAGTTCTAACGTTACTGCTACGGTGCTTTTTCATCTCAAAATGGCGGCGGAGTGGTCTCTTAACTCACGGCTCCGTCTCCCACACAACTACTGCCAGGGGTGGACTGGGACAGAAATCGGCCCTGGCATTTTTGGCTTAGACCGCCCCCTCATAATTAGCGGAGCACAAGTGGGAAAAAAAAAACAGAACTTTTTGCCTTTAGGCTTATTAAAAATTTACAGTTTACTTTAGAAGTCTATCAAAAAACCATTGTGGAAAGCAAATAAGTAAATTTACTCAACACGTAGTTCTAACTCCTTATCTATTTAAAGCACAATGTATAATCAACATCCTAAATCTCAGAGGTTTAGTGTCTTTTGTTATGTCCACCACTTTTGTCTGCTCTGTGTAGTTCAATTGATTATTTTGTCCTTTTTATTGAAATCATCTCTAATATGTATTTTCTGTATTCCTCTGATATAGCAGCTCAATTCTAATTCTTCAGGTTAAAAGGTGCTCCCTCTAAAAAGCTGAACTTGGAGGGAGCAAGCCAACTTTTTCCAGTCGAGAACCATGGCCTCGGACTTGGAGGTGCTGATTCTCATCCCAGCCGCTTCACACTCGGCTGCAAACCGCCCCAGGACATGCTGGAGGTCCTGGCTCGAAGGAGCCTACAAGACCACGTCATTCACGAAAAGCAGAGATGAAATCCAGTGGCTCCCGAACCAGATCCCCTCCGGCCCGTGGCTGCGCCTAGAAATTCTGTCCATAAAAATAATGAACAGAACTGGTGACAAAGTGCAGCCCTGCTGGAGTCCAACATGCACAGGGAACAGGTCTGACTTACTGCCGGCAATGCGAACCAGGATCCTGCTCTGGTCGTACAGGGACCGTACAGCCCTTAACAGAGGGCCTCCGACCCCGCACTCCCCGAGCACCTCCCACAGAATGCCACGAGGGACATGGTCGAATGCTTTCTCCAAATCCACAAAACACATGTGGACTGGTTGGGCAAACTCCCATGAACCCTCGAGCACCCTGCGGAGGGCATAGAGCTGGTCCAGTGTTCCGCGGCCTGGACGAAAACCGCATTGTTCCTCCTGAAACCGAGGTTCGACTATCGGCTGAATGCTCCTCTCCAGTGCCCTGGAATAGACTTTCCCAAGGAGGCTGAGGAGTGTGATCCCCCGATAGTTGGAATACACCCTCCGGTCCCCCTTTTTGAATAGGGGGACCACCACCCCAGTCTGCCAGTCCAGAGGCACTGTCCCCGACTGCCACGCGATGCTGCAGAGACGTGTCAACCAAGACAGCCCCACAACATCCAGAGACTTGAGGTACACAGGGCGAATCTCATCCACCCCCGGTGCTTTGCCACTGAGGAGCTTCCCAACTACCTCAGTGACTTCGGCTTGGGTAATGAATGAATCCACCTCTGAGACCCCAGTCTCTGCTTCCTCTATGGAAGGCGTGTCAGTGGGATTGAGGAGATCCTCGAAGTATTCCTTCCACCGCCCGACAATGTCCCCAGTCGAGGTCAACAGCTCCCTACCTCCACTGTAAACAGTGTTGGTGGAGGACTGCTTCCCCCTCCTGAGGCGCTGGATGGTTTGCCAGAATTTCTTCGAGGCCGACCGGTAGTCCTCCTCCATGGCCTCCCCGAACTTTTCCCAGACCCGAGTTTTTGCTTCTGCGACTGCCCGTGCTGCAGCACGCTTGGCCGGCCAGTACCCGTCAGCTGTCTCAGGAGTCCCCCCTATTATTCTTACTTATGTCATATTTTAACATGGGTTACACAGGCACTTTGCTTTGTGGACAATTACATTGTTTCTGCTGAAAAGCACCCAAGTTTTCTCTTCAAAAGCTTGTTTTGAGATGGGAGACTGCCTCGGAATGCCGGGGTCTGCAGCTTCTTCAGTGGAGATGGCGGCCTGAAGAAACCAGCAGCCTGTTTCTGGTTTTCCCATTATACAGGGCCACTTTACTCTATTTCAGTGGAAAATATGGTACATTTTCCCCCACTCCGGTCCTCAATGTTATGGCTGGGCTACTTTACACATACAGATTTTCTCAATAAACATGCAACGATTTGGTCAAATTGAATGCATTACTAAAAACGCTGTTGAGACAATCATGTGCCAGTGCTTACCAATCCACTGATAGCTGTTTTCATATAGCAAAAGCCTTAGAAATGTAAAAATGGGTGATGGCAGAGCTTGTTATGAAGTCTGAGTTTACAGTCCTGTGGAGTAGTGTTTGTTTAATACACGTACATTAGCAGAGTAAAAACTCAAAAAGACGTTTAATAAAACATGTTTAATTTTTTTGGTGCAAGCCAGTCATTGCACTAGTCACTTCATTGTCACCCCATTGTCATTCCACAACAAAAAATCATTCACAATCAACATCACTGTCATCAAAACCACAACAAGCAACCAAACAGCAATCTTCAGAGGTTATGGTATGCAATAAGCCACATGAGTCAGCTCCTCACACAGGAGCGGACACACTTAGCTTATTATAACTGCAAAGGGCTGGCGACATCGGGTCTTACAGTGTAGCAACTTCTGGAAATGGAGGTCAGATGAACTTACTATAGTCTAAGGAAAAGGTAGCTGTTATGTATGGGATGACATTTCTAATAAGTCATGTAATTGAAGATCTCTGTGTTAAGTTCACTGATTTAATCTGATAGATGGAAATGGTAAAATGGTAAACAAACCATAGCATTTCTATAGCGCCTTTCTGCATCATCAAAGGGCTAATGTGACAAGTAAGCATTTTACAAAATGTGTCACATGAACCCATTGAATGATGCAGTGATGGCAGAGGCTGTCATACAAGGGGCCAACTGCTCATCAGGGGCAGTTTGGGGTCCAGCGACCTTTCGATCACTGGAAGACCTGCTCTACCTTCCTGAGCAACATCTACCACCAGAGAGTAATATTAAAATTGTGTCAAACTATTCTGTCCATCCTTAAACTCAAAGGTCCACTTCTGAGCTTTTCTGAGCTTTCAACACAGCTGGCCGGGTGAAAGCAGCCAATGCATGGCACAAGCAGGAGGAAAAGGTTTGCAGTACAGTCAACAAAAGTCACCTCAGACTATCACAAGGGTACAGTACAGAAATTCTGCTTTAGTTGTTGGTGCTGCTTTTAGTTGGGGGTGTCGCAATATACAATTTAGATGGTAATTGTGATATTCAAAAATGAAATATAGATATTGTAGACTAGCTCACCTGGTGCATTTTGTGTGTTGGTGTGTCAAATTTAACTTTAATTGACCACTCCAATAATTCAGTTTCTTTCCTTTCTCGCTTTGTCATAATGGGTGGTGGTAATGCACCTTAATGCTGTTGGCCACCAGCCATGAATTGAGAGAGAGAGAGAGACTGTACCGGTAGTGTGGTAGTGTTTTTTTAAATTAACAATAATAATAATAATAATAATAATAATAAATATAGTCGCTAAATGAAAATAACTTTTAAATGACTGCCTCTATTAACACCAATTAGACTCTATTAAGTGTCTATTAAGTGTTTTATTTGTGGACCCACTACTGCTGTAACAAAATAATTTCCCAGTCTGGGATCATTAAAGTATTTCTATCTATCTATCTATCTATTAGTATACGGCTTCAGGGAATGAAAAGACGTATTTCTATTATAAATGAGCCAGATTGGTCAAAAAACATGGCCGCCATGGACCAATGTATTTTTGCAATGGGCGGGGCTTAGACATGATTGGCCATAACTCCCACACCCTTTGCCCTATCATCACAAAACTTGGTGGGTACGTTCACAACAGGACTGGGAATCTGCCTAAGGAAGCATGTTGAGCTCAACCTATAGGGGGCGCTATACATGCCATTAGCATGTAGCTGAAAACCCAATTTGGAGAAATCTGGGGCTTATCATGGCTATGTGTTGCACAGAGCTTTGAGGAACACGGTGGCCGATGTCATTGACTGCGGGGAATGAGGGTCAGGGTGGTAGGTTTGGGGCGAAAGGGGTTATAACCCGCAGACTGCCGCTTGCAGCTATATTTATTTATATTTTTTTATAAACAATATTGCTGCATCACATCATTTTCAGCTGTTGTGAGATGGTCGGGAAGAGAATCAAATGACTAGGTGAATGTCCTTGAATTTGAATGTCTTCGTTGATGACATTTAAGCAATTTCTACTTGCTGAAGAAGACTGACATGTGATTGAAAACTCTGAAAAAACTCTCACAAATGGGCCTTTTTTAGCTCAAGGTGCTAATGTCCTTGATGATAATAACATTTTCAACACACTTTTCACTGCAAATACATGATTAATTGTCAAAGGCAGAGCAGAGTTCTGAATTATTGTCTGTGATTAAGTGCCATAAAGGAAATGACTTCACATCAACCTAAATAATAAACCAATCAAATACAAATGTCTGCAATAGATGTGCATGTTGAAGTAAAGTTGATGAAGTCAGGTGAGGACAAGGAGCTCTCAGTGATCTTCAACCAGCCCTTCCCTTCTGCTGACCCCAGGAAAGGCTTCTGTGGCTCGACCAGTCTCTCTGATTCCAGGAAGGTGGCTCCATCTCAGAACACGCTGCAAACCCCCCACCCCTGCCCCACCCCTGCCCCACCCCACTCTCGCACAGGCAGCTAGTCATAGTAACCTTAATAACCAGGTCCATTTTATCCAGCAGCCTGAAAGCTGGTGTTTGGGATCCAGAGGGCTGGGCAGTGCCCTGTTCCCCTGATCTGTGCCCTGGAAGGTGTAGCGTCTGGTATGTTCATGGTGGTCTATGCCCCCCCTGTCAGTCTCCTCTCCAACCGGTCCAGCTTAGCCAGGTTTTCCTTCAGAAGTTTGGAACCAGGGCTCAGAAGCAGTGCGCGCTGGTAATACATCCGGGCTGCTGCATAGTCTCCCTGCACACACAAACACAAAACAATACACGCATTACAAAATATACTATTGATATCAGCACAAGAACTGTTGAGGAATACTCAGACAATTGTTTTTGTCACGTTATAATAACTGACAGACACTATCATTTCATGTCACACTGAGACTGAACACAGGAGCTCAGCTCACTATTAACCTAAAACGTTTACTCTTAAACACAAAAGGCAAGTCCACTTTAAGAAAAAATAATTGTTCATATACTTAAAACAGACAGAGCAACCTAACGCAGACAAGTCAGCTTACTGTTTTTAGGTGATATGCCATGTTTGTAGTCAAGTTGTGATATACATGCAATGCAAACTTTGCATTCGACTTTTTTTCCATTTTCTATTTTTATAAAATGCTGCCACACTGCTTATGTCTTTGACATGGTAGAATAGGAATGACTGTTAATGAAACGCTTAAAATTAAATAAATACATATTTGACAAGCCACCTGACCTAGGCCATCTAGTACGTTCTTCAATCTGTTTGTCTGCAGTGGGTTGGGCTTATCCAAAATAGTAAAACAAGGGGGGTGTTCTGAAGACACACTGGTACCTGTGAAACAGGGGTCCTCTGAAAACACCCCCATTAGCACTATGTACTTGGTCCTCCTAGTCAAATATGCCATATGCAGGACACACAGCATTGGGATGGAGAGGACCCGCTGCGTGTTGCGCACTGCCATGGCAGCATGTAATTTACACGCCAAAAGTCGACCAATCAGAATTTTGGTCAAGCCAGAACGTATTGACCAATAAATTGACCAGTCGACTAGGAGATTACAGCCCTATTACAAACAGCGCATTCAATCCAGAACAGTTTGGGGCTGTGGCTCTGTTGATAACTTCACTGTATTTCGTTTAATTTAATTGCAAACTATGTAATATCTATCCATCAAAACAAAAGCAACTACTGAGTGTTGTTTGGGGGAGCTGCTGTTCTGCTGCTCACAGTTAGCCAGCCCTGGAGGAAAGAGTCGGATGCAGAACCAGACCTTCTGTAGGAGTCATATCAGATTCTGCATGATACCTGAGTGATCTATAGCTAGCTATAGCAACAGACAGATTACAAAATGAAACACACCACTGAGTAAATTTGTTAGATATTTGAATACAGAAATCGTCCACATTATATATTTAGATTTTTGCAACAGAAGAGCTAAATTCATGACGAATGAAACAAGCATCTCTTGATATTGTCAGTGTCATCAATGGCAAGGAGCTCTTTCAAGAGACAAGTTAGTGACTGAAGCTACACAAATGTGGAATTCACATAATGCATTAAAACTCTATGGGAATAAATTACATTTATTATTTATCATAAACTTATTAAAGTTTCTTATTTATCAGATGCTCGGCAGACGTGAAAGTTGGTCTGACTTCCTCCTCTGATGATGGGAGACCGTCACAGTGACAGTGGCTAACAGCAGTGACTCCAATGGTATGCAAATGAGCAAGTCCTGCCATATCAACTACAACTAGAACTGCAAGCAGTTATGAATAGTGACCGACCGATTATCGGCCACAGATATATCAGGGCCCAATAGATCGGCCTAATTTCTATCGGGGGTTCTATCGTATCCAGGGATGGACTGGGACAAAAAATCGGCCCTGGCATTTTTGGCTTCGACCGGCCCCTCATAATAAGCGGAGCACAAGTGCAAAAAAAAAAAACATAACTTTTTGTCTTTAGGCTTATTAGAAATTTACAGTTTATCATTACTTTAGAAGTCTAT